>VZRP01011834.1:367189-385735 GCA_013397995.1 Malurus elegans | reverse complement strand
AAAAAAAAAAAAAAAAAAAAAAAAAGCTCAATTTAGTAAATCTAGTACATCTCCATTTTCACTACATTAAAACTACTGTTGTCTCGTTACGTATTGTCTCATTCAGGAACTAATTGTTAGGGGTTTTTTTCATTTCAGAACACTAGGTATTTTTATGAAGGGTTTTCTTTGCATTAGCTTTACTCTCATTTGAACTGTTGCCACAACTTGGTAAAGATCATTAATCAATGCTAATATACTAGAAAAAAAGGTGGTAGATTAAAATTGGGAAATAACAGCTTCCTTTTTTCCATATTCTTGCAAACAAGAACACAAACATATTTTTTTAAAATTCTAAAGAAAAGCTGAGAATGCTGAGTAGCATACTTCTGTACCTAAAATAAAGATAATATTTTTCTTCTCAGTGGTGTAAGTTATGGCTTTCACTGCCACTTTTTCCCTTCCTATTCCCTATTTTTATACATGAGCAGAAATATAATGAAAACAGCCCATTCCTCTCCTTTACAGAATTAGTTGACCTGGCCCAGGAGTTGTTGTACTGAACAGGCAGGTTGCACATCGAAATGTATAATGACAAATATCAGAAGAATGAAAAGTTCTGTAAATTTGAATCTAAACTCTTAAACAGATATATAAGCATATATATTAGGTGAATTTATACACACTTTTATAAATGTTGATTGCTTAAGATAAAACAATTATCTAATATTCAATTCATTTATTGGTGTTAAGGAATATAGTAAAATATATCTCTACTTCTATACCTGCAATGTTAATCCACGCTTCTCAAGATTTGTGAAGATATTTATGTATTATTTTTTCAATGAAATCACTGTAGCATGATGATCTCTTCACACTTTTTTTCAATGGAGGCAGCAAACTCATGAATGGTATTTCATAAATACAAAACTGAAAATTATATCATCCAGTTCTGGAATTTGAGTATGAATGTATACCCTTTTGTAAAGGGTATAAAAATGTAGAGAGTCTCTAAAAGGGATTTCCATTCATGTATGGTTCATCAAAATAGATATTTGGATTGGCAAAATATATGGCTCCATTGTTCATTGATCTGCGATCTTGTTTATCTTGGAAGATTTTTCAGCTGCAATGAAGTTAAAATTCAAGTTGCAACAGAGAAGTGTTCTTGTTAAAAAAAAGAAACCTGTTTAGTTATTCAGTGTGAGAAAAAAAATGTTCCCTACCTTCCCATTCCTTATTTTATTCTGCTTAAATTTATGTTTGTAATTCGATTTAGTAGCAATAAGAATACAGTTGAAAACCAGCTTTATAGCAATCCGAGTCCTTAAGCTTAATCCATGCTTTCCTGCACTTCCCCCCTTTTTGGGGAAAAATGCCAATTTTTTTGAGAAATGGCTGTTTCCTGGAGCTGGAATAGAAGACATCTGTCACCTGTAATCGTGCCTAAGTACCTTAATAGCTATCTTGCTCAAATTACTCATTTCCAACATGACAGGAGAAATCTGGTTGCTGACTGTACGCAGAGCACTATGCTTGTGTCAGGCTGGCCATATCTGACATGCAGGTTGTTCTCATCTCTGCTCACGTGCTCACGAGCCACTGAATGAAATCTTTTTGCTGAAAAGGCATTCTCCCTTGTTGCACTGTGTTCAAGACACAAAACAGAAAGAAAAACTCTGTTTAGCTGTCAGTACTATTAGACTGGATTTCATTTTATCTTCCAAATGATATAGAATCCAGGCTTGCTGCACTTTAGAGTGTACTTCTTGTTTTTTACAGTTTTAATCTACTTAGAGCTGAATTTACTTTCCTGTTTTATTTTATAGTGGACACAGGAATATTGTCTAAATTTTAGGGAGGCTATTTCCACATAAAACAGAGTGGAAAATAGACAAAGAAACAAAGGCAACTTAAACTGCAAAATGTACATATTTGTAAGAAATGTCATAATTTCTAAGAGAATAAGTGTGCCTTTGTGGCTTTTGAATACCTCATGAAGAAATGTTAAAAAAGAAAATCTTTATGTCTGTATTTTTTAGACAGGAAAAAAAAAGTTTCTCTTTGAGGCTAGTAGTTATTTAATAATATTTCCTGCCTTAACAGAATCTAAAGATATTGTAAAAAATAGCAAAATCTTGTAAAAAAGTTTTAATATACATACAACTGTTACAATAATGTTCCAACGAGTTTGTTTAGACTGGAGATGACACAGGAAGGGATATAATTGTTGATTTTCAGAACATGAAGAAATTTTAAAAGAAAGATGGAGCCAGACTTTTCTCACAAGTGCACACAATGGCACAAGAAACAACAGATGCAGAAGAAATTCTGTTTAACAGTAAGGATAAGAAAAAATTGTAATGAGAGTAGTTAGGCCCAGAGTGATTGTGCAAATTTCATTCTTGAAAAATATTAATGTTTAAGGACTTTCAAGGCCTTGATCTTAATATAATTCCGAATTTAGTCCTGTATTAAGATCTCCAGAGGTCCTTTGCAATTAAAAGTTCTCTGTTTTCTGTAATGCCAACACCAGCATTTTTGTCTTAGGTTTCATTTCTTCTGCGTTGTCCTTTGAGCTGCCTAGAGTGATGACATAAACTTCTCTTTTCAACATTATTTAGTGCAACTAGGCAAGTTCTTTGCCTTTGTGATGAATATAATGTGTTGTATTTGTTTGGTCCCATTTTCTGTGCTATCATCACTTAAAAACCTGATGACTGAATGTCGTGGGAATAGTGGAGGGAACATGAGATTGTGTCTGCCTTTGGCAGTGAATGAGCAAGCTCAGCAGTTTCCAGATTTTATGGAAGAGCAGGAAAATGTGGAAACAAGTGCCTTTGAAGAACATTTGAAGAACAGACAGCACCAACAATGTTTGTTTGTGATGGCAGAGTGTATAGGAATTTGGGGAGCTACTAAACGGAAAGAAAAATCATGTGAATGCAATTCCCAATATGGAAGGACACAGTGTATATGGAGATTATTTTCTTACAAGTTTCTTTTCATCTCTATTCTGTCTTACCTGCCCCCTTTGAGTGTCCTGTTTTGAAATTTGTACATTATTCTAGTTAGTTTTCTAATAAAAAATGGCTTTTTCAGTTCAGAAAGACTTTTTAGTCTTATTTGGGAAGCTCAGTTTAAGGAGAACATTACTCGCCACACAGATGGGAAAAGCACCTCAATTATTTGTCCATATACAAAATGAAACTGGGCTACACTTACCAACTAATCCCAGTCTTTACCTTCTACTGATCTAGGTTATTCATTCCAAAAGGGTAAAGATGAATTTTCCACAAGTTTTCTCCACAGGACTATATTGCATTAACTACATTTGATGTTTCCTAAATTTCCAACATGAAGTTTTCTAGTTTTGTGCATTAAAACCATATAGGCAATAAGCAAACATAGACTTTTAACTTATTGCTTCAGACATTGCAAGGAATGGGCCAAAAAATTCCTTAACACAACGAATTTATGCATCGCCACTTTTTTAAGCCAGTCTGGTTTTGGTTTTTTTTGGGTTTTTTTTGTTTTTTTTTTTAACTGAATATTTACTTTTTTAAAAGAGAAGAAAAGGTTTAAGTGAGACATATTATTTAATAATGTCACAGCAGCTAAAACTACAATATCCAACAGATGTTAGATGGGAGTATGACAATGAGAGGTATTTTTCAATAATTTCAAATTAAAATGAAAATACTAGTGGCTTTTCATATTCTTTTTCTTTAGGTACTGTTGGCCAGTGAAATGCTATAAAATAACTTTACAAGTAGGGAAAAACACTAGAGGACAGTATTGAATCCATGTTACCAGTTTTTCCGTGAGTTCCACTGAAAGTAAAGCATTGACATACTGGCTAATTAAGCTGATTATTCTGCTTTGTATTTTAAGGTTGTCTCTCCTTTGCAGCATAAGGACAAATGCTCAGTCTGACTTTTGTTTTACTATAAAAACTATGTCAAATATATGACTGAAGCATACCACTGTAGACTTCAGCATAGGTCAATCTCATGAATAAAACCCCAAGACTCCTAAGCAACACATGTAGCCTGAAATGAAGCTTATTCTACTTTACATTTTTTTTTTTTAAATGCTGTAATTCATGTTGTTAAATGTACAATAACACAAAACATGTTTGATCATCTTGTGACTAACGATTAACTCTCAAATCTTACTTGGAAATTCAAATACAAAGAAATTAAAAATCTGCCTGTAATTGTCTTCATTAGGAAAATTTCTAATCCTGTTCCTTTTGTTTCTTTTAAAATTAGAATCCATATTGTCCTTTGCTTTTGCAAGCCACACTCTCTTCCACTGTTTCTAGTACCTTAGCCATACATAACCGTACTACAGTCTAATTTCATGTGGCTTACTTTAAGAAAAAAGGACAAGTTACCGATGAAACATGGTTTTCTAACACAAAGTCAGACATTTAATTTACATGGAACCATTTTCTTGGCTACAAAATTGTTTATACTATACAATAACATACCTCACTAGGGTAAATATTTACAATATTTGAGTAAATGCTTCAAGCCTGTTTGCCAGATCAAGTAGTGCAATAAATTCAAAAATTATTTAAATAGTTTTCAGCTTACAGCGCACATTTATAAATACTTGTATGTGTGTGCACATCTGTGTTTTACCTTGCTTTTCCCAATGTCAATTTTATCCATTCGACTACTCTGCAAACACCCCATTGTCACAATTATTGTTAGTTCATCACTACTTCATGCAACTATTTGCCCCCTGAAACTCTTCTGAATTCTACCTCGTAACATTTTCAGTTGTTTCTTAAAAAAAAAAAAAAAGGGGGGGGAAAAGGGGGCATTTTTTTTTGGTTTCAAAGAAAAAATTTCCTTGTTTTTTTTTTTTTTAAAAAAAAAAAAAAATGAAAATGTGTAGGTATAAGGGTGCAATTTATTATGGTTTCAAAGAAAATATTTCCTTGTTTTTTTTTTTTTTTGTTTTGTTTTGTTTTTTTTTTAACTTTAGAATTTTTGAATTTACGTTCGTAATAAGGTTATTACACTGGGGTGTTTTGCTTGTGGGTATGAATGAATATAAATTGCTTCAGACTCAATAAAACCCCTAAACTAATTATTCCCCTTTTTCTTCTCAATTCTCTTGTGTTCTTTACTGATCAAACCAAAGTATGAACCCAGTAATGATGTAAGGTAACTGAAATTTATATGTGGTAGAAGATGTGAACTAGCCCACACCAAAAAGGACATTTTTTTCCCACAGGAAAAAGTTTTCAGAGGCTAATAGCTGTTAAATAACTCTTTGAATTCTACATTTCCTTCTACAATTTAATCGTGTTTTCTCTTGACCTAGGTTCTTTCTTTCTGGGGAAATTTCTTGCAGTTAACTTTAGATTATTTCTGTTTGTCTCATTTCGGTTGTGAGTTTGTTTGGTTTCTTTTTTCCCCCTATCTTAACTTCTTTTGATATTTCTGACTGAGATATTTTGGACTGACTCCTATGATATTTTTGTCATTTTGTGTGCGAATGTCTAATTCTCATTTAGGCATCTAGAATAGCTTATTGCTGTTGTTATGACAGACAGCTAAAATCACATTAGATAAACATAATTTCTTGACTCAGATCCAGTCCTGATTAATCAACTTTCCTATCTTTCCAAGTATTCCTGCAAATCTACCTAAAATTTGCTGTTGCTGTTTCCTACTCTTTTAAAAAATCTGATTCCAGTTTTCACATCTTTCCAACCAAAATGAATCTTTTCTTACTGCACCTCTAGTTCTCTCCATTCTGCCAATAAGAGTTATTTTTCTGCCAGTTTGTTTTTTCATATGAGTTTTTTGTTTCTTTGAGTGTAGTAAATCTTCTTATCTCTATACATGATTGATGTTTTCCTGTTTCCCAAATTTCCAGAAGTCTTTTGTCCTATTTTTTTTTTTTAAACTAGCCTCTCAATCTAAACTTTTATTTGTTATCACAAGTCTCTGCTCCTATTTTTCTCTCTTCATCTGTTGTATTACATAGGCTCCTCAGATGTCTTGGAAATCTACTGTCAGTTTCATTAAGTGTCTTCAACTGTGTAGTTATTGATAGCAGTTTCACCTGTCAATTGCTTCCCATTAACTGTTCCTTTCCTTGCAAGCTGTGCTTCAGTCACATGAAAAATCAGCTTAAAAATTCTGTGCAGGAATTTTTTTGTTTGCTAATGACACTTCCCTTTTCCAGCCTTTTGCTGTTTCTGATATTGTTGTGGCTTTTACACCATTATCTTCTCTGGAAAGGACAATAATTTTAGTACTTGTGAAACAGTTCATGCTATTATGAAGCCTGCTTTAACCATTTAATTCTAATATACACCACAGTGCACAGCAGTTGTTCTACAATTAACTAGTGATATAATGCTTATGTTTCAAGGGAGTATAGGAAAGGTAAATTAAGAATTCAGTTTGCATTCAAAGCACTACATAAGAAGCTTTTTTCCCCCATGAAATAACATTAACTTTTATTGCCAGTTGTAAATGATTGAAAATTAATTGCATTCCTTGTAAACATATATATATATGTTTCAAATAAATTAATTATTCAGAGGTCATCGGGGGAACTTTCTGCAGGTCTGGCATTTACTCTATTAAATTGTATGTAAACTATATTGTGAAAGGAAAACATCACTATTCATACATCTTATCGTGTCCTTTATCTATTGTATTGACTTAAGAAAGAGACACCACAGAGAGATCATTAAAGATTATGTGAAATGTTCATACATGCACGGAGGAATCAAGAATGATTTAAAGTTCAGATGACAAAAAAGAAAAAGAAATCTTTAAAGCCAAAATAATATTTTGACCTTGAAAACTGTGTGAAACAACCTGCCAAAAGGTTTAAAAAAAAGGTGATGGAAAACCAGTTAAGGGATATGCTAATGGGAACAGAGGTGGTAAAAAAATTAGTATGATGAATACATACTATTCAATGGAATAGAGAAAAGAATTAGACATTACTGTTCCCCCTCTTTTATATCACATTTGAAGCATTTAAAAAGCCAGTGAAGGTAAAAAAATTTGATTTACTGTCAATAAACTGCTTAAAGTCGGAAGGTCCCTGACAGAATTATAATTCATTAAGAAAAATGAATTCTGTAGAAATAAATTGATTTTAGCTAAATATGAACAGAAATAAAGAGTGGAATTCCAGTTCAAACATAGATATTTACACTTCAGGATCTGTATGTGAGGGATGAGTCTAAGCTTTCATGGCAGTAAATAGAGATATGGAATACAAATCCATTTCCTAAGCCTTAAGAGGAGTGGCTCTGATCACGGTTTGCTCAGCCTGGAGAAGGGGAGACTGAGGGGAGACCTCCTTACACTCTGCAATTTCCTCATGAAGGCAAGAGACATGGCAGGCACTCGTCTCTCAGTGATAGGACCTGAGGCAGTGTCATGGAGCTATGTCAGGGGAGGTTTAGGTTGGATATTAGAAGAAGTTTCCTCACCCAGAGGGTGGTTGGGCACTGGAACAGGCTCCCCAGGGAAGTGGTCACAACACCAGTCTGACAGAGTCCAAGGAACATTTGGACAGTGTTCCCAGGCACATGATGTGACTCTTGCGGCTGTCCTGTGCAGGGCCAAGAGTTGGATTGTGAATCCTTGTAGGTCCCTTCCAACTCAGGATATTCTATACTTTGATTTTTAAAGACCACATTCAGCTGGTCTATTTAAAGTGTTTAATATAAGTTAAAGTAGGTTATATGTGAGTGCGTTGCCAGCCCTGGGAGTGTTGTCAGCAGCTCACATTTAGATGTTGGCATTGCAGATGTTTAAATTCAGGTTTATAATTCCAGATCTGATTCCCATCCCACCGCCTTTGATTTAGCCTTGTCCCTCTCTTGACTGCCAAACAGGACACTTGAACAGTACTTAGGAGACTTTGTCTACTGGGTCCTGAGAAGCATCCTAGACAGATTTCTAAGACAATTTATGAAAAACAAAAACTTCCCTTGTTCCTGGGAATCTCAGGTTCCATGTTCTCCAACTCCTTGACTGCCTCTGTGTCAGAGGTACAATTGATTCTCCAGAGGAAGAATTTCCAGGAGTTCTCAACTGGAACAGTAGGTTCCTGCTCCTAGTTGATATTGAAGACTTATGAAGACAAGCCTCTCTTCTTACATGAAGCATGTAAACACTTAAGAAAATATAGTTAAGCAAATTTTCCATCTGCCATGTTCAATAATTGTTTTCTTTTGTTTTGATTGTCATCCTTTTTGTGGAACTGAGGATAAATTGCCCACCATTTCAGAGGTTAGGCTTCGCAATAGCTTCATCGTTCAGAGGATTCACTAACATGCATTTTTGGAATGCTTCTAGTAAAATGACAATATAAATGTAATAATATTCTCCTAACCTGCACATCAGTGAATATTTACAGCATCCTGTGCTCTCATATTAGGTAAGAGGTTCTAAAACTATGATTGATTTACTGTTTGTAGCACAGGTTAGTTTCATGAGTTCCTTTAGTATATAAGAAATGCAAAATCAATAAGTTTATTCTCCCAATTCGATGCTTATTGCATAAAATTAGATTTGATATACTTAAATTATCTGCTGTAGATTTATTTCCTCAGAGACTGGCATTTAACCTGATATAATAAAGCAGTCTTTAGGCTTTTTATTTAGTCAAAATAACTTTTCATGTATTAAAAACTGAAAAAAAAGTCAAAAAAGTACTATGAAATTGTAAAGCTAACAAATGCATTGAAAATTGTTAGATTGGTCCAGAATATCCAAAAAGAACTAGGAATTTGCTATTCTTATTCAGCACTTTGGGGGCAAACCCTAAGTTCAATGAAAAAAAGCCCTTGCCAAATACCAATCTTGATAACAAACAAGATGTCCCTGAGCTGAATATCTCATATTAGTGTCTTGTAAAAACTCCTATGTTGAATTTATTAACATTACAATGAAGAATTTCATCAGTTTCAGCATATTTCACTACATTTTATTCTGGTGCATTGAGTTTATTCACTCATCATTGATAAGAATACAGAGAAACAATATTTCTCAGTGGAGACTTTCAGCCAATTCAATATCATTCAATAGCTATGCAATAATATTGATGACAGAAGAAGAAAAGCTATAGCTTCTTTTTTTATTACTCTAGAATAAAGGAAACATGCTTTCAGCTCAAACTCCTTGAAGCTGATCCAAGATCTAATATACTTCTACCATAATTATGTGGATTTCAGAGATCCCAGGATATAAATACCCATGAGACACTGCCATCATTCATTGTCTCCTGATTCAAGTTTCCAGACAGATAAAGATATTTTTACTGTATTGGAAAACATCTGTTTTGCCTTGATTAAACAAGGTACTCAGATAAACAAAAAAAAAGAGAAAAAATGGGTATTGCTGCAGGAAGATTCTGTAAACATAGCAGCCTTCTGATATGTAAAACACAGCTAGATACAAGCAATAAAAGATGGAATTCTAATTTCTCTGAAGTTATTGATCATTAAACACTTAGTGTATGAAGTTTAACTTTTGTACTCTTATTCTAAATGCATATTTTGTCACTTCTTCAATGTCATTCCACTAAACTCAGTAAACAACTGAATTGAACCATGTGAAATTAATCCACCTTTCCTCCCCTCTAGGGTGTTTTGTACATTAATACTTTTAATTTGCCCATGCACTGAAATGTGTCAAACAGCATTACAGATATTTGCTAATATAATTTCCACATTAAACTAGAAAAGATCAATGACAAAGCTGCATATACTGGGAATTTTGGCTTGTCCTTAACAAGGTGTCTCTGATTTATCAAAAAAATTTAAGACTCACAGGTGTCACAGACCAGAAATCTAGTAATTTTCTTTGGCTTAAATTAGTAAATCTTGCAATCTCTATCAACTAGCAGAGATTTGTGTTGGACTATAAGGTGTATAAAATATCATTTTTTGATAATTCAGCTCAAAAAGTTATCCTCAGTTCTTCTCTGTGGTTTTTTTTTTTTTTTTCGGTTTAGGGTTTTTGTGTGTTGTGTTTTTTAGCATTGCTTTGGGGTGATGGGGGCCAGCTTTTCTCTTTGTTTGCACGACTGTCATTTAAACTGTTGAGGTTGTCGCATTCCAACCGTGGGGAACTGCGAGGAGTTCTTCTAAAATGGATGGTCAAGAACGAAATGAAGTCAACCGAGACAAATTTTGTATCTCAGAACCATTTATTGGTAACGAAAACTGAGAAGAAGTAGTTGCCCACTAAAGGGGGCTGGAAAATACAGCAAAAGAGAAAGGAAAATGGAAAAGGAATGGGTAGAGAGAGAAAGGAGACAGAGGGGGAGAGCGGGCGTTACCACCAGTAGGACCGGGGGTCCCATCCAGGTGCCCATCTGAGGTGTTGCCGGACCAAATCCTCCCAGAGACAAGGCTTCCCCCATCTCCTGTTTATCATCTCCTGCAGGGTGCACATGTGCACCCCTTCCCCCACATGCCTCTGACGAGCAGTGTTGAGACAAACCAAGATTAAAATGGCTCCTCACAGAGGTGCACAAAATTAAGTATCAGGGCAACAACTCTGCTACCTCATGAATCCCTCAAGTTATCTTTGAATCCTACTTTCCATATGTCTTCTCCCATAAAGGAATGGTTTTCCTTTTTTACCTTGAAAAGAAAGTTACTCCTCTGAGGTGTTGTTTCAAGAATTGACAAAATTAGCTGAAAATGTCATAGATTTTTTAAAATTTCTCTACAAGTGCAACATGAGATCATTTTCTCCAAACGGCAAAATATCTCTGAAAGGCTCTGAAGGAGTTCTAGATTGCCCCTTCTTTGTTTTCTTAAACATAATGTAATTCTTAGTATAATACCTGTATTTTATCACCTATATATATTTTTAAATTTACATGTTATATCTACATTATGTAAAACAATGTTTCTCTAGCTAATTAAAAGGACACAGAGAAAAAGAAAAAAATTAAAAACCCCACATGAGGAATCCCTGATGCCTTGTCTTTCCTGGATTCTCCTTTTCTCCACTGGAGCTCCTTTACCAGTTAAGCCCAGGCCTATTTCTGGGTACACGTCACTGTGTAGGCACTTCCCAAAAACCTATTACAGATTAAATTATTTAAATTGCATTTTTTTCCATCTGTTTTTCGTGCATCTTTCACAAATAATTTTGCCTTTAATGAAGGTAAGTAGCAGAAGAGATTCCAGATGGAATTTTAGGATTCTAAAGCAGTGTGACATTTCCCTGTTCTTATTTTAAGGTTTAGACTACATGCAGATGTCACTCTATTAAAAGGTCAGACAAAGTCCAGGAGAGATATTTGTCTTTAGAATAAACAGGCCCATCCTTTCTCTTAAAAATCATGGCTTTCGGGGATTCGTGAAGGTCCTTTCATGGTGCTCTATTTAAGGCCTCTTCTATATTTAAAGGAGAACACTGAGAGTTGCTATAGGCTGATTTATTAGAGTCAGAAGTATATAGGTAAAGATACTTATCTTCCTGTTTTGACCAAGGTTTAGGTGGCTAATTCGAATTAGATGAAACCTGTGTGGAAAAAAAAAAAAAATTGTTCAGTGAGCTGAATATTATCCTGAAAATTTAATTAATACCCACCAAAATATCTGTTATTTTCTACACTGTAGTAAATCAATAAAGTAGAAAGAACTCAGCTATTATTAAAGCATGAAGCCTCACTTTTTGTCAGTATTTCTTGTTTAAGCCATATTATTTTTTAACTTAGGTTGTGCAGTACATTGAATAGTCTTAGCTCTTAGAAAGTGCTAGAGCTGTTCATGTTGAGTTCTGAAAGGAACTCAGAAATAATTAGAAGTCATCAACAAAGAGATGAATAAACAAAGTTTTTATAGGGAAAATACAATAAACAGCCTTAGGAACCCCATAAAGTGACCGAAGATATTAAAGTTGTCATAGCACTTCAATAATCTCTCACCATCTGCCTCTTTATTAGTGTTTCTTCCATAGATAACAAGCAAATTAAAGCCCAGTGAAATAAAATTAATCAATGGGTTCTGGGCATTATACTGTTAGCTTTGTAAAGTCAGATTAAGTACAAAGGGAAAATTTGTTCAATACATCTCTTGAAATGGATTAATTAACCTCAATCATTATATAGATACATATTTAGAATTAAAGGAGTATTACAATTACTCATTTTCTTTCCCTTTAAAAAAAGTACACCCACTTATTTTATTTGACTTAAGATGTCTTCTAATTCACAGAAGAATGAAAGGAAAATCAGACATGTATATTGCATGGAAAATGAAACAAGTGGTAAGACATTGTAGTAAAAACAGGTGGAAAATACAATGGTATACATCTGATAAAGAGCAGGGGAAAATAACTAATCAGGAAACCTGCAGGGAGTTAGGGAAATAAAATAAGAAAACTTATTTGAAGGCTTGGGGAAAGCTGTGCCCTATGAATAATAGTTATGAGCAATTGCTTTGCTAATTCAGAGGAAAAGAGACAGGCAAACTTGCAAGAAAAAAACATAAAGGGAAAGTATGAAGGTGGTAATACATTATTTTCTTCTATTATCAAGAACAAAAGAACAAATGGGCTTTAATGGAGGTAGTGGGAAGCATTTATTTGATATTAAAGAAAAGAGCTAATCTGAAATTAAGTTTTTAATGAATTATGTTGAGGAAAAATGTAGGACTCAGCCTATCACAGAGAACATTCAAGGCTGACATGTCCCAGATATATAATTCACGCATAATTTAAAGTATCTTTTCATAGTGAACAGTATTCCTGAAGTTATGAGTTTTGTTCATTGATTGCTACCTCTAATCTTCTGCCTCCAAAGGCATAATCCTTGTGTGATCTGCAAAATTCTGTAATTCGCTTGTTTACGCTGAAGTTACCCTTTCTTTAGTAGGTATGCACTATAAATCATATGTCTGGTGGATCTCATTTCAGTAACAAAATTAGAAGCTTAGTTACAATCTGTGCTTATGTACCACTGAAGTCCATATAGTTCTACCCAATATCAAAGTCTTCACTGAGTAAGAATCTGTTGTCCATCTCTCTAACAAGTATTTTCAAAAGGTGGTATGACTTTTTAATCTATTTTATACCAGCATGGTTAGACTGACACGCCTAAAATACTTTGAAATAGAGAGGTTTACATAATTATTGGCAATCAATATGGTGAGGGTAAACATCTTTTCCAGAATAATCAGTAGTGTGCTGGCATATCACAGTTGGATTTAGATTTGTTAATTCTACAATATGTTAATATTTATCATGAAATTGTTCACTTTACAATTTTATGTACTTGGTAAGAATGCATTCAGAAAATTTATCAAAAGCTTTGGACTTTTTTTGTACTACATCCATTAAAATTGTCATAGAAATCTTTAAGTATGTCTGAGAAAAATCAGGAATTAGGTCTATTTGTTTAAAATAATTTCCCTGATCAGCTTTCTGATTTTTATCCCTCAACACCAGACCTATGGGAGCACTTAAATCTCATTAATATCAGAACTTTCATGGTGGATAGGAGTGGTATTCTCTATTTTGCCCTGAGGACAGTGTTCTATTATATATTACAGCAGTTACTTTCAGAATTACGCAACTTTCCCTTGTGTTAACATATGTAGGTTAACAATATAGAAATATATGTGTTTAAATAATGGTGTATTTGATCTCTCTAGTAAGTTGATTTGAATTCTTAAATACACATAAATATGGGAATTTGCTGCCCAGGTCTTCATTCTCATTTTAAAATCCTCTCTCTTAATTTTTTTTTCCCCACAATAACAACTCCTTGAAGTCTCCCATGTGTATGTACATGCAAAGTAAAAAAGATTTAACATACAATAAGACATCTTGTTTCATCATGCATTCTGGATTGTGAAAGAGTGAACTGATGATTAAGGCACCTACACCACTATGACCTTTTCTCATGAATGTCACACTCCTTAGAAAATAATGTCTTCAATAATGACTTCAGTTGCCAGAACAAGCATCAGTCTGGCAAACATAAGAAAAACAGACAAACTGAAAGTCCTTTAACAATTAATTCCTAAATTATATTCCTTCACGTGTCATACCTTATAATTCAGATACTGAGATTTTAACTGAATACCTATTCTACAGATTTACAGCAACGGTTCAACTCTAGTATCATAATTCCTTCTTGTTGCAATTAACCTGGTGTTTACAAGACATATTCTGTTTTCATCCACTCTCAGTTGCTCTGTGTTTTACAGGTGATAAAACTGAAGTTTCCAATAGCAGTTATTTTTTTCCTCATTACTAAGGGTTATTTTGCTGTTTGAGATATGTATTGTGATACTGTACAAGAATTCAGATGTTATTGCTAACATTCAGTGCGAGAATTAAAAGGCTCATTTCATATCTGAACTTTTTAAAGAGTGATTTTAACAACCCCACATCTGAGTACAAAAGGCACAAAAGAATTTGTGCAATATCCAGTTTCCCAAAGGCTGATTATTCTTCATTTCACAAGGCATTTAAAAACAGTCTGTAAAGTCTCACAATATAGCAGTGTTTACTGAGGATGCATCATTAAAGATAAACAACTTGAGAACTGGCGCCGCGCTTCACTGAAATACTGGAGTTTTTTGTTGTTCTCTTTTTCAAGCAAGCAGGGCTGTTCATGTATAGTTTAATAAATTCAGAGCCATTGTCTGCTTCTACCAGCAAAATGTTAATTGACTCCACTAGCTGAAGCCAGGACCATAATAATTCTTTCTTTATTCCATTAATTCAGGATTTTTCTGTTAAATGTAGATTTAGTAGCAGAGATTAGACGTGTCATGTGTGTGTGTTAAGTGAAACTGAAGGACGGTACATTGAATTAATTTGTGGTTTCTGTGACCCACTCAGAGATGACTTAGAAAAAATGCCTCCCTCAAGGTACAGAGCAACATTTTTTGTGTGGCATTGTGGAGCTATTTTGCAAAGTAAGGTGTTTTTAATGAAATTAAATAATTCCTGGGGAAGAGAAGGAATTATGCAAAAATAGGCATAAAGACCTGTATTCAAGAGAAGAGATTTGAGAACTGTAACCCTACCAATTCTTTCAAGAGACCCAGTGCAAGCAGATGGTTAACTTGCCCCCTTTGGAAGCTGAGAAACGGGGAAAGCATAGGTTGGATAATAAATGCTGTTGGTCATCACACCCACACCGCAGTTTGGAGAACCTGGCCAGCCAACGAGAACAAGGGAAGTCTCCTTAGCTGGAATCCTACAATAGGCGAAGTCCTAAAAAAAGGAAATTAGGTCCTGTACTCCCCTTCTACCAGAGGAGTGTTTCCAGTGTGTTATGAAAAAACGTAAACGTTGCACAAATAACTCCAGGTGGAGTCTCAGTAATGACATAAAATATCAATGTATAAATTATCAAACCCACCCTACCTTACATGCTACTGAGAAAAATAAATGTGTCTTATCGGAGTAGATATCTGAAACAGGCCAAAGAATCAAAACCCCAAAAGCTTATCTCTTAGTTGACTTGAATGGTTACTAGAATAAGTAAATACTCTGCCTTAATGAGTTAGGGTAAGATTCTAAGGTAGGTAAGATTTATCTTACCTCTTTGAAAGAATTTAATATCAGAAGGAAATAATATAATTGCCTTTCATCTCACTAATGAATAAGGCAAGTCTAATAAAACCTAATAATGGTGAATACTAATAATAGTGATAATAGTGCTCTTTGGGCTAACATGAATATAGTGTATTCCAGATTACAAGCTGGACATGAACATTAACAGACTTTTGAATTCTTCATTTTTCTTACAAATTGTATTTTATCTAGAAGGCTGTTTTGAATCTGCAATGGTTGCAACAGACACACACACACACACACACACACACACACACAAACAAACTGCAAAACATTAAGGAGAGGTTCGATGCTCGACTAACGTATTAATTGCACATTATAACTCAGTATCCCTGGAGGACAAGAACTGATAAAACATTTTTCAGGTTCATACTTGAATGATGCTTGAAGCTGCAGATGCATAAATCAGAGTCAAGGACAGTAATAGCAATGTTCTCACTAATGACTTAACAAGAAATAAAAATAGGCGTTATGGATGATATCACTCTCCTTTTTGGTAGAAAATTTGTTAGAATAGATTATAAAACTGAGGAAGGAAAACACACAAACAGATTTTATATGGACTAAAATGCAGTATAAAGGGATAGAGATAGTAGGTTTGGGTTTTTTTAACAGAAATGAGGACAGTTTTATACTTCTGATTGGAGAGTGACTTTATTTTTTAAAAAGGAATTTATAATCTTTATCTTTGGCAATGTATTTCGAAGGTCTGTGGGTTTGGAAAAACATCAAATTATTCTTTTCTGTCTCCTCTTTCTTCATCCTCATGACTATATTTGTATTTTTTCATGTTGCAAAGTGTAGTCTACTTGAATTCTGGTCAGAAAAAGTTTTATTTTACCAAGATTATTTCTACATATAAAAATTATGTCCCTGTTTTGCAGATATTCTTGGAGGGGTTAAACAAATTTTAATTGGTGACATTGCAAAGGCTCTTTGTGAGCAAGGTTATCACACACTCACTTTGTGCAACACCTGACTGAAAATTATTTCAATCAGCCCCTTCCAACTCAGATTATTTGGTGTGATTATGTGTGTGAGATTCTTTTCTAGTTACAACTTGAAGGATAAGTAGCTACTGCCGCAGGTGAACAGGGAAGGCAGATTTTTTATCCAAGTAACTGCATGCATAATTAAGGCAAGATCACTGGGGAATTCAGCATATGATGTAAAACAAAATTTTATTCAAGCCTCATGATGTCAAAAAAGTCAGAAGAGATATTTCTCAAAAAGCAACCTTTTTTATGTTGAAAACAACAACAACAAAAAGTGTCCTTCTCCTATATGTTCTATTCTTTTGGAGGTAACTGATTTAAACAAATTTAGGAATTTTTAAAATAGCCTAATTTGTCAAGCAAAGTGGTTTTCACTTATGAGTGATTGCCAAATAAAATCATAAAGGCATGGATCATTAATCATAACTCATAAATCACAAACTACTGTAATAGTGAGTAACAATGCCAAAAGTAAAAAATAAAATAGGAGCACAAGGTAATTTATGAAGCAGTTTAGTTTGCTGAACCCTTAGGGAAGGTCTTAATAAGCCTTTCCACTTAGTCATTCACATTTTTTTTCTCTTCTTTTATAATGAATTTTAGTTAAAAAGAAAAAAAAAACAACAATACAACAATAAGTTGGTCTCTGATACGCTTATATCATCTTTAATTGGACTATGTTTCATTTGAACAAAGTGGGATTACTCATCAGGAAAAATATTCCTTTCCTTGAAGGGTCTAGTCATAACTGAAGGACTTAAAAGAGGCAAGAAAACAAAATATGAAATAAGGAGAACAGACATGCCCACAAGACTGAGCACAGACAACACATTTATAATCTAAAAGTGGCAGAGAACTTTTTTCTTCAGTGTGCAAATAACAAGTTAGAAATACCTCCCCTCAAACACTTTGTCCCTCTCGTGGCTACACGTCCCAAGCATTTTAAAGAGGTCTCTATTATTGAGGCTACCCATCTGTATAAATGTTCTCTTCAAGACCAAATGAAGACATAACATAAAAGTTTCGTGTCAAGCTTAGCCCAGAGAGTATTTTTAGCCTGAAAAAATACTGGTAGTAAAAAGTGACACAAAAAATAAGCCCTTAAATATACACCCTTTTATTTATTTTAAAATTGCTGTACATTCTAGGAATTGAATTAGGTAAGACCCTATTAAAAAAAAAAAAAAAAATCACATTTCCATAAGAGTCCACAGTAATAGTTTTAGGAATCTAGCTGATTGAACATAAAAGCAAGTTTTTCAGATTCCTATGTATTAGAACTAGCATCCCAAACATCTTGGGAAGATGACAGTTAAGAACTGCTGAAGTTCTGAACAGCGTGAAAATTAAATGTCCAGAACACCCTAGACTCATTGTACTGCAAGGCCCTCTGTCATGGTTTTACTCAGTCCGATTTTTGGTGGTGGGGGCTGGGATCAAGAGACCACAAAGATGGCTCCTGTGAGAAGCTCTAGAAACTGCCTCCTTCTTCTCTCCAGCAAAAGGAGCCCAACCCCCTGTGTCTCAGAGCCAATCCATCATGGCTCTGAGGGTGATGGACAGGCTGATCATCAGGCCTGGGCCAATTGCACAGGTTGGTTACACCTCTGTGATGACGTATTATCTAGTAATTAGGAGGAATTCAAAACAAGATAGGGGCAGCCGCCATTGTAAATTTTAAGGTTGTTAGTATGTAGTTTTAGTATCATGCACTGGGAGAAACAGAGCAGGAGGGTGAGGAGATGTAAGAAAAATAATGGAGACCGAAGATCAGTAAGGAGAAGACTGGATGGTTGCTGTGCTTTTTGCTGTGGTTCTCGAGCATGGAGAAAAAAATAAGTTGTTCTCAAAAAGACTATTTTCATCATTGAGAGAGAGAGAACTGAATAGAAAAAGGAGAGCGACTTCGCTCTGAGGAAAAAAGAAACCTGGCCTTTGAGGACTGGACTAAACAGCCGAAAAAG
>VZRP01011834.1:354415-367068 GCA_013397995.1 Malurus elegans | reverse complement strand
TTTATGGTGGTTTCCTCCCCCCTCCCCCCCCCCCGGGGGGGGGGGGGGGGGGAAGGGAGAGAAGGTCGTGGGTGCAGTGCTTTTGGCTTTCAGCACAGTCTAAACCACGACACCCTCTCAGCCAATAAAAGGATAACGTTATCATAGACAAATTTGCCAAATCTCTGATATTTAATTGCACAGAGATACTACCTACTGCTTTATTTTTAGATGCAATCAGTTGATATGTATAAAACAATACAAGTTCTTTGGCATTGTGCATTTATGTGGTTTTGGTATTTATGCCTACAGATTGTCATGTTTGCTTTTTTTTTGTGTGAAAAGAGTCCAAGTTTAATGTGTATCAGGAGAAATGCCTGTCCAAAAGACTGAATAAGCTTAACACCACTTAAATACCATGCTGCATAACACTACTGGAATAACAAAGATTAAACATGTTCTGACCTTTGGAAACAGAAGGATACAAACTGGAAATTCATTTAACTGTGGCCTAGTTGATTGAAAGTAGCTGCAATGTCTCTCATTTTCAACACTAAATTTCTATTTGAAAAAAAATCTTCAGTGCTGCAAATGACAAAAATATTGCCACATTTTTCAGAGATGAGGAGTAGACTTTGACATCTTTGTTTCAGAGTTGTATTACACAATCATTTGCTACTTTGCCACTGGCAATCACTTGTTACTTGAAAAATGTACACTGTACATTAGTCTAGACAGTTATGCTAAAAGTTGACATCAACGGAAAGTGTAAGTTCTGTTTGTGAAAAATGCAAATCTACCAAAATGAACATCTGAGAATTATTTGCTTTACATACTGCATGCACTCAAAAAGTTTTATTTAAGGTTGGTATCTACATACATATATATATTTATATGTGCTCTGTATTATAGAACTTCTAGAGTTCTGCCAGATCTCACTAGCAGCTCTTTGCCTTTCTTAATTGCATTCTCTCTGTTTCACACTTCACTGCTCTAGTAATACCTTAAACATTGCATTACTGTATACCCTTTTCAGCTGAAAAGTATGAAACACTTCAGATTGCAAAGAACTTCTTACTTTCTTTTTAATCTACAAAAGCCAATTACTTATCACTAAGACCCATGGAACAGAATGTTCTGTTTCACAGACAAGGCTTTTCCTTCCTTAGAAAAAGAAAGAAAAGAAAGAAAATAACCTTCAAATCCTTCATGTACATCATACCTGTACTTAATCTGATCACTTCTATTTCTCACCTATTGAAAGATTTGAGAACCTGAAATATTGTCCCTTTTTTTTTGCTACCTTTCTTCCACTAATGACATCTGTTCTCTTTTACCTTCATTTATAGAAATAGGTGCAGTCTGCAAACAAGTTGGAACCAATTTCTAAGACTTACACTTTCCTCTAAGTTTTTGTATGGGTTTTGGTACTCATAATGGTTTCATTATTTCTGTTCCAAAAAAAAAGGATTTTAAGCACCACTTTGCAAATGTGAAAATATGTTTGCAAAATTCTATAATTAACTAAATAAACACCGTTTTTTCCTTATACTCTCTTTAGCATTGAATCTTGTTTTGCCATGTCTGTAAGAAATACCATTAGTATAGACACTAATGGCAAGAGGAACTATTTCTTCACTCTTTGATTAGTAGATGACTCTGCAAAGAAATCTCAGAGATAGCCAGAGTCTCTGTATAATAACACTGCCTTCATCTCTACCAGTTGACCTGAGCTCTCCTAGGCTACCCCTAGTTTGACAAGTAATCTGGCCCAGGAAGAGAGGATTTATACTATAAAAATTCCTGCTGAAGATGTGGAATCAAATCACACTACTTCTGATCTGGTATAGTAATACCAATTATTAAAATTTATCTTGTTCCCTGGCATTTTTTCTTGTTTGTTGGCCTAGATCATATGATATATCACCTGATTCTAAAATTCTAGGTGAATTTGCTGTATTTAATACAGTGAGATCTTGCATAGAAATTAAAAAAAAAAAAGAGTCTACAAGACATAGTAAATAATCTCATGTGAATAGTGCTGTGACTCAAGGAATGAAAGAGGATCTTTATATTTGTTTTTCCCAAATATATTTATTATTCATGAACAGATACATCTTCATTTTGAGGGTATACTATGAGGATCTATGCATCTATTAAACTCCAGCCAATCTAGACCACCATTTCAGGAGTGGAAACACAGTGAATAAGTTAGTATAACATTCAATAAGATATTTTTAGCTTTGGAATTTAGGGAACCTGGCATTCAACAAGGAAGACAATATATCCAAAACATCAGTATGTCATAGAACCATAGAACCGTGGAATCATAGAGCAGCTGTTGTTGGAAGGCGCCTTAAAGATCACCCAGTTTCAACTGCTCATCTGTGGATCAGGACACCTTTCACTAGATCAGGTTTCTCAAAGCCCCATCCAACATGGTCTTGAGCACTCCCAGGGATGGGGCATCCACAGCTTCTCTGGGCAACCTGTTCCACAATCTCATCACCCTCACAGTAAAGAATTTCTTCCTGATATCTCATCTAAACCTCTCTCAGTTTAAAGCCATTTCCCTTTGTCCTTTCACTACATGCCCTTGCAAAAAGTCTTTCCCTGTCTTTCTCATAAGCTCTCTTTGGGTGCTGAAAAGCTGTAATTAGGTCACCTTCTCTAATGTATATCCTAGTCTGTGGCTAATTAATCTTTCCCTAAGTCACTTAAACATGATAAAACTGCAGCTTGGGGCAGTGGCACAGGATTAGTATCTCTGTTACTTGTTGCCAATACTCAGGATGACAACATATGGGGTCTTTTTTGTTTTATTAATTCTTTTACCTTTGTCTTCCATGCATTTGGCAGCCTGATCTCCCAGGTGAGATGATACAGCTAAATTTAAGATGCCTCTGTGATGCACATTGGTCAATACAGTTTCCCCTGTGACAGGCAAGATCATTTTACAATAAAGCCCTTCTAATATTTAGGGCTCAATCAATGCTATGCAGAATTTTTCAAGCTTAATCCTCCAAATTCCTTTTGATAATTCAGTCACTACCTGGGCTATGAATGGGATTTACAAACTTTTTTCAATGCGTGTTCCACGCTGCTTCTAACAGCACTTAGATGTGGTAAGGCAATGATAGAGCTTCCAGAAGTTTTCAATGCATTAAGCAAATATAATTCAATTTAAGAAAATCCAAAATCCAATGTAAGAATAAAAGAAGCTATTTATTGTGTGTTCAGAGAAAGAAGTTGGCTATGGAAGCAAGACTTTTCAATAGCGATTTCAGTAGTGATTGTGAAACAACAGTAACAATTCCAAGAGTGGCAATTTCTATGGTGAGAGGATGACAGATGGAAATTCTGATGTAGCCTATAATATTTACAGATGTCACTGGTTTAGAGCAAAATTAAAGGTTTTCCTTCACTGGGAGGAAAAAATTATGAACTCTCAAGTTGTGGTTTTTTTTTTTTTTTTTTTTTTTTCACTCTTCAAAACAAATCCTAAACCTCTGAATAAAGATATTAATCTAAAGAGGAATTACCAAAATGGATGAAGATATTAAACTTGCCACATTAGCTACTAAAGAAGTCATGAAGCCTTTATTTAAAAAAAGAAAGGCAAATGTCTGCAGGAAGAAACACCACAAGAAACTGTTGGCACTTCAGGTACTTGCTTGTAAAATTTCATTAACAGTGAAACAGAAATGGTGTTCGGTCTGTGGGGTCATCATCACTGTTCAGTCTGTGGGGAAATCCTCAGCAAAAAATATCAAAAAAAGTACAGAAAAACATAATGTCTAGCTGTGTGAAATATTATATATTCTCTTTCCTCTCACTGTCCTTTTCCTCACAGTTCCTAGAGGCTCTGAGGCTAAATGTAGATCTGTTACAGGATTATGGCTTTGACATAGATATTGGTCTCTTTTCTTTTAAAGGATTTTTTCAGTATACAGATACAAACTATGTGTGCTTTTTTTCATGTCTCAGGGGGAATAAACTTTCTTCTAAAAAAGTTCTGCCCATGGCAGAACATGCTGACCAATACTCAAGAAAGAAACAGCATTACTTTCAGGTTTACTGTAGTAAACTGACTACGTGGTTGCAAGATACGCATGCATGATTAATGTACATCTTTGAGGGTAGAGGGAAAGAAAGAAAGAAGGAAGGAAAGAAAGAAGGAAGGAAAGAAAGAAAGAAAGAAAGAAAGAAAGAAAGAAAGAAAGAAAGAAAGAAAGAAAGAAAGAAAGAAAGAAAGAAAGAAAGAAAGAAAGAAAGAAAGAAAGAAAGAAAGAAAGAAAGAAAGAAAGAAAGAAATACAACTTTATCGGAAAATTCTGCTTCAACTGTGATTCCACTATGAGAATTTACACAGAAAATGAGTCAAATTCCACCTTTTTATTATGGTGAAAAGAGTATCTCACAGCACACATCCTTTCACAAACTTCACTTACATCAGTAATCGCAGAATCACTGAATGGGTAAGGATGGAAGGGACTAAAGTGATTTGACTTTCACAAACAAACAAACAAGATTGAATTTTAGTTTGGTCTTAGCTACAATTGGCTTTCTAAAAGAAAAAAAAAGTGACTGATATAATATTATTCTTAAATTGTTATTTTTAAAAGATAATACATTCTAGATATGTAATTACTCTGTCCAATATTTTAATATTTTGACCATAAATAGTTGACAGAATAGTTGCTGAATTTGTCTGCGTGTGCCTTCAGTAAAAGATGACTTAAGAGAAGAATTCATGATATAGGGGAAGGTTTCTTAATTCATTTCAGCAATAATGAACCTTTTATGATCTCTGCAACAATTTTAATCCTTAAATATATTGTACCTTTGGTGCTTTAATAAATTAAGCCAATTGGACTTAGAATTGATTTGGGTTAAAGGGTCCTAATGTCTACACTGATAACTGGGATCCTAAGTTCATGACCCCAAATTACTCTGTTACTAGTCCATGCAGCATAACTGTAGATAGAGAGGGATTTTTCACTTATGAAATATATTCAATGAAATGCCATCTACAAGTATGCCAAGAGATTTTTTTTTTCTTCTTTTAAAGATAAATAGGAAAGCTGATTCTATAAATGAACTTGAAGACCAGAAATTCCAACACAGCTCAGAATTATCAGGAATTTATCTCACAGTGCTTAATATCCAGTCTTTACAAGAAGCTTTTCTTTAATGCCATGCTTGATTCATTTTTTCCCCTTTGAAAGTACACTCACTCATTCCTGTGGCCATACTGTGTGTCTTGTATGCAACACCAAGAAAACTATTACCTTTTGAGCTACTGGCAGGCAACAGTGTGAGTGTGGCAATTTAAAGATCTACAGCAGTTTGGGTGGGTTATTAATGCAAATTCTGCAATTACATCATTAATATTTGTTGTTTCAATCTAACAAGAAAAATTTAGTGCCATATTAATTCCTGTGAAAGCCTGACTAATTACCTCTGCAACAATAGATTTTCAATGTCATGCTTAGCCATAAAAAAAAATCTCTTGCAGTCTGGGATCATGAATTTTTAAAAATTGATGGGAACACAACTCTAGAAATTGTCTGTCTGCTGTAATCTTGATGGCCCAAGTGTGACAGCAAGCTAAATACACCATTCTCAGTCTTCCTCACGGTAGAGATTCTGGTCACACTGCTTATGATCATGTTTCCATGGTATACTGTTCTCTGTTATCATGGAAAGTACCTGGAGTCCTGCCCTAAAAACACGATCCTACGTAATGGCCATTTGTCATTAGAAAACATTATTTGTGAAAAAAAGCAGCCAATAAACCCAGAAATGTTTAATTTTCTTTCTGTAGGCCAGCATGGCCTTTCTATCTGCTTCTCACTAAAGGCTACCAGGGTCTGCAGAATTATCACTGGGATCTTTGAGTCTCTAAAATTTTTTTTTTTTTTGCCATACAACAAATAGGTACAGATGATTACAAATCCCTGGCTGAGTGTTACATGCAAAAAATGCATGTAACTTTTATAAAAAAAAAATTACATGTACTTTTCACCGGAAATTCATATTCCAGATTAAGAACTAACCTCAACATACAAATAGATTTTTTTCACAACCAAGCTAGAAATACAATCCTGTGGTAATGCAAACAAAAGCAAGATGCACACCAGAAGAATATAGTTGCTTCTTACAACATAAAAGTCTTAAGACTGACCAGGGGTTGCATATTGGCAAAACAATTTTAATTTGATATACTGTGTAATACGTGTTAGTAATGAATACATAGTATTGTAATTAATAATACTTGCTTATAGACAGCATTTTAGGAATGACTTAGTAACGGAGAAGCTTCAGAAGCAGGACATGATATTTTAAAGGCTGATAGTAATAACTCTGGTGAGCTTAATTTTCTAATTAGAAACATTAAATCTGCCCTCAGTTAAACAAGGGGCTTGGTACCTGGCCATCCACTTTTTGCAGGCATTAAAGTATCAAAATTCAGATCTAGATCCCTTGTAAAACGTATTTTATAATCCACTTTGATTATAAGCACACAAATGATCTCTGAAAAGGAATATGAAGTGAATGATAGAACTTGTATTTTGTCAGGAAGAATGAACTGAAAATTAGGAAGTGCCAGCTCTAAGAACAGGAAATGGGAGAAGTGTGTTTTCAGAACAGGATGAAACCCAGGTAGGGAAAAACATGGTTGCCCAAAACTGTGCTTCATCTGGATGTTGGCTGAGAATATTGAAATTCCACAACCAGACTGAGAAACTCAGAAGCAATTTTGGGTCCAGTAACATAGTCACAGTTCTCATAAAGTCTTAAATGACAATTCATTGGTATTCTTATATCATGAGATGGAAATGAATATCCAAAGGAAGTTTTGCACCTGAGCAATGCAAAACATGTGCCCAGAATGAACATTTCTGTAATGCACTGTAAAGTCATTTACAGTAATTACTGCAAAGCACAATTAAAGCCAGATTGCTTTGTGACTTCCAAATACTGTCTGGCTGACAGAAGCAGCCACAGGTTTAAGTTCTCCAGAAAATTCGCTCTGCTCCATGCATGGAAAGCCATATAAAATTTTCTCTTTCTCATGATCTGATCTTATTCTGGATAGGTTTGATTAAGGTACACCACACTTCTTTTTGTATGAAAACAAGTGCAAAATTTCCTCTGAATTACCATTTTGAACTTTTATGTCCCCAGGTTTCTATAGAAAATCCTGGGACTAATCATTTGATTTTCTTTAAAATGAACACAAATGTGTTAGTTACGATTTTAGGTCCTTTTGTCTGCCGGTGGGTAGGCATTCATGTGTGTTTCAAAGAACAAAAAGAGATGCCTGCTGTGTCACTCACAGTGGAGACAGTGAAGGAAATCTAAGAACTGCTGTGGCAAGAAAAGATGCTATTGCACCTGGAGACTTTGAAGTCAATTTTTCAAACGTTATTTCTTTTCAGATTTTAAAAGTTAATGTCTGTGAACAGGAGGGAGCCTCCAAACAAACTGCAGTTTTAGGAATCTCAGAATACCTCTATTCTCTCCTGTTCCCTAGCACAAAATGATGCATCTATAGCATAGGACGTATGAACACAGGTGCTGGAATAAAGGTGGAAGTCTGGTTATTTAATTACAATGCATGTCACAATCTGTCATGCTATAATGCTGCATGTCATAAGTCACAGCAATTGGAGTATGGTTCTAAAAGTGGTAAAAAAATTCTTGGGGGGGGGGGAAGCAAAATAAAATCAATTAAAACAAACAAACAAACACAAAAAAAAACCCCAAAAACAAACAAACGAACAAAAAAACAGCTCAGGTAAACCCTGAGGGATTTTATGGTTCAGCCTGTTCCACTGTAGCCAGTAATAGCTGGTGTTGGACACTGTTAGGGACAAGGTGGTAGAATACCATTCTCAAAAGTATTGATTTGTACCAGTTAAATGTACCAGTTAAAGACTGGAACACTCAAATTTATATTACATGGTTGAAATAGAAAAATTCACAGTAGGAAAGTGTTCTTTTCACATTAGATATAAAGAAACGATGAAAGAAGAGGTGGGAAGTCTTTTCTGCATGATAAATTGCACAGAAATCAGTAAAGTTGTAATAAGAAAGGGCTTAATGTGATTAAAATACAGGAAAAAGAAGATGAAAACTTCAACGTTGTTAAGAGGGTGTGACTCTTCAAAGTCTTAATTTCCTTCCTGTAGTGTTAAGAAAGGATTGAAAATTATTTAGAGTATTCACATGTTAATCAAAGACTTATTTTTTCTGTACTCATAGGAAATATGTTTACAGAACTTTCCTTGTGACAGATGTACATTAACTCTAATTTCATACCGAAAAACCAGCATATCTTTTACTTGAATTTTTTGATAAGTAATTTTTGTGTAGAAGAAAGGTACTTTTCTCTCCTTGGACATTTCATCATTGAAAGTATTTTGTATCGTACAAGTTCTCAAAACACTGGTTAGGGCCCCTGTATCTTAGATACAATTCAAAAAAATATTAGACACTTAAGAAAAGGGACCTAGAAGTCACATTTACCATACCTATACACAAGAAACCTTTTGATCAAGGAAAAGCCAAGACACTTAGTTGCTGATATAATAATTTAGCTAATCTTCAACTGGACTGGTTTTTTTTTGGAGTAGGTACACCAACCTTAGTGTAATTACAAAAAGATAATCTTTAAGGGAGTAGAAGAACTATACACCATACATTATAGTGTAACTTTACAAGAAAAACAATAATGTAAACCAGTATCATATCATGTGATTATCTGACACATAAGCAGTAGAGTACCTTTCTCTTGACATCATCTGCAAAATCTTTCATAGTGCAAATTAGTAGAAATATTCTACAGTGGGCAGGACAATAGTTTTATTCCTCAAATAAGTATGCAAGCATGCAGGTGAATTAATATAATTCTTTAGGCTAGTTTTATTTTCTTGAGTCCTAGTTAAATTTTAAATTTAACCATTGTTGTTCAAAACTCTAATTTTTTTTTCATTTTTATTTTTATGCTGGTTATTTTACAATTTGCATGTTCCTGGGCATTGATGGTCACTCTTAACACACAGGGTGTGGTGAAGACGAGCTCAGCTCTCACCTTTTGCATTACATCAAAGTTATCTGAAATTGTGTTTAAAGGAAAAGATTTCACAAAGAAAGATTGAAAGTTAAATGTACACATTGTCCCTGATGACATTTCTAGTTTTTACCTCAAATTATTCTCTGGTCACTGATATTCCTCTTATCAATCTTATATATTTTTGAGTATTTAACAGTGTTGAGAGATTTCCAGGCTAGAGGTAAATTTTACTGACTACACAAAGTGTCGGCAGTTCACAGAAGGAAAAGGTGTTTTTTTTTTTCTTTGTCATTTGATAGAGGATAAATACAGAAGTTTGAAACAAACCCAATAAATTGTTAAGTACACAGTGATAGAAAACACTTTGATCTTACATTTTTAAAGTTATTTATTTTTGTATTTTTCTAACTGATAAAATAAGGTATGGTTTAAACTATTAAAAAAAAAAAAAAAAGAAAGAAAGAAAAACATTTAATGGCATAAGAAACTGAAAATGTGATGGGCTGCTTTTCCCACTTGTAGATCTATTACCTACTCAGGGTAGTGACATTTCAGAAGAGACACTTCAGCACTGACTCATACAAGCAGCCTCACTGTGAAAGCCTGTCGAGGCCTCTCCAGCACCTCTGCTCTGATGAAATTCCATTTCCTGAAAGAAAATAATTGAGGGAAGTTTTTTTTCTTGCTCTAACCCTAGCTGAAACCTGACCAGAAAATCAGACAGGAATCAAGGAAGAGAGGCTTTGCTCCAAGTCAGGAGCAAGCATGAGACTGTGTCCTGATCAGAAGTCCTGGCAAGAGGACCTGCTTTGTATGGCCAGCCCAGGCTTGCCATGTGGGTAAAGGTGGGACTCTGCCTGAGGAAAACAAGTTGGAGGGTTTTCTCTGCTGCTACACTCTTTTAGGAGCACAGAACCTAACTGGGTCGCTCTGATACGAAGGAGATGTTTATCCGAGCAATGCTTTTCTACAAAAAAAGAACAGCACCTCTCACACAGTGAGACAAATTGTAAAAAGCACACCTAAGCTAAACCCTAGAACCTTCCCTTCAAGTATGCTGTGCATTTCTAAAGGCTTTGTCGCCTGTTATGAAACCACATGGCAATGTGAGTATTGAGTACTCATGAACAAAGACACTCCAAACAAATATTGACAGACTCACACCAAAACAAAGGGCTCTGCTTGCTTGTTTCCCTCACACTACAAAGAATGAAAACATGCATTGTATGAGAAATGTCAGCCGAGTTTCTGGGATGTTCTTACATACTCCAGTGACAGACATCCTGAAAAAAGCGTGTATTAAACTGCAGCATCCAGCTGACAACACGAAATATTGCAGTATAGAAAATAAGAGGATCAGTTGCCTTCTGCCCATCTTCTTCATCTAATCTAACAGAGTCTGTTGCAAGGGAAATCTAATTATGAATAAATAAGCATTTCCTGTCTTTCATAGGACCTCAGTGGTGTACACAGGATGCAAGCAGTACCATGATCATAGCAAGGCATCAGTGACAGGAATGAAGTGCAGAGTGGGGAAGAGAGGAGCAAGGAGAGAGGGAGGGAGGGAGGAAGGAAGCAAAGCAGAAAGCCCTTGCTGTGCTGGCAATCTGGAGGCAATACTGTAGTCATAGTGCACAGGCTGGAGTCTCAACATGACTGTTCTGAGAAATGTACACCAGCTCTGTATAGAACTCAAGGGTAAGGTAGTCCATACTGATCTGTATGCCACCAAAAAAGCAATGCTAAAAATGCGGAAAGGCTGGTTTACTTTATGAAAAAGGACACATGAATTCATAACTACCAGATTACTTTTGTATTCACAAAAGACCTATTAAAAAGAAACTCTTCTCTTGATAAAAAAAAAAAAAAATAGTATGAACAAATGAGAAAATGCATGTATTATGTCAAAATGAATTTCAAAATAATGTATTCTGATAATATAATTATTTTATCTATGATCATAACATGTTAAAGCATCTAGAACATATGATACAATGAAACATGGCAGTTGACTGAGCTTTTCAATAGATACTTAATCTAAGAATCTTGCTCACAGAACTATAAAGTATTGTGTCAAGACTTCTTTGCATAGGTTTTTTCCTGTGCAAGGAAGTGATGCTACCTAAAAAGTTGAAATTCCTGCATGTATTGAGAAGTAGGCTTTCAAAAACATCCTAAAGCAAGTGTCTTAGCCTTTCACACTCATCAACTAGGAAACAAGAGCAGCCACATGTCATATGTGGACATATGTTACTTCATATGTCCACAAAAGGTACATTTCTTTGCACCATTTCCACAATTGAATAACTTAGATAAAACCAAAGCAGAGGCAATGTATTGATAGATTTGCATTCTGGATTAATCCTTCTTCATAAAGATGAAGACTGTCTCAGTATCACCAACATGAAAATTTACATGTACAAACATCTGGTATCAATTAACTGAATCTGAAGAGATATGAGTACCAAAACCTGCAAGTACCTCCTTATAGGGATATTTCCTTACATGTAAATGAGAATTTTCATCAAAATAATAGCATGTTATTTACAGGAAACACCATTGTTTGATAAAGTAAACTATAACAAACAAATAAACAATTTTCAGTCTTTATTTTCATTGAAATTGATTTTAAAATAATTTTTAGCAGGAACTGAAACATGGCATTATTTTGTTAAATTGAATGAAAAATGATACTTTTTTTGCTTCCAACTCGTGTGTATAAGGTTTAGATTTTTACTCTGAAGTCAAACCAAAAAAGTACTCTTTATGGTTCGTACATATGTCCTGTAAGTTTAATATAAACCCCAGTGTACATTTTAGAAACATTCTGAGAAGCTTTTATGTGGTTACTTTCAAGGTGTTTCACTCTGCAGTTAAAAGTGGTTAAGAATGGGTGATTCATGATATTGTGTTGAAACATAAAACTTTAAATGCAAAGGAATAAAACACAGTTTTGGTAGACGAGCGTCTTTATTCAGATTTGTTGGCCTGTAGCCACTGTGATGTTATAACTATGTAAGTCAGAAAGATTACAGAAATTGATAAATATATACCCTCAACTGTTTTTCCTAATATAACAGGCAAGTTTTTTGTCTTTGTACATGTGTAATTCTCTGATTTATTAATTCCTGCATCTATTATTCCAAATCTTTATTCTCCTATGCTATTTTAGACTAATCAGATTAACCATTAGCTAATTAGAATCCTCAGATGTTTGGAAATGTTTATAGAGAATGATATTATCTCCATTTCAACTGCATAATTGATACACAATAATTAAAAATTACCTATATTACCTCAGAATTTAGCAATTAATATTTGTTACTCTTTGGTTTTATTAATTGCTTTAGGCATGTGAACAGTGTACTAATTCTACTTAAACATCAACTAATTGGAAAACAATAACTGATCTTTCCTTCATGGAACAGTGGCTAGGAATACAGGCTTGGTTTCTGTTTCCAGATTAAAAAAAAAAAAAAAAAAAAAAAAAAAAGTTCAGTAGCTGAACATAGGCAAAGTACCCTTTCTTCCTACCACACCGTATAGTCTGATATCTTATCTATTCCTTCTTCTTTTTCTTTTTTTTTTTTTT
>VZRP01011834.1:339262-354398 GCA_013397995.1 Malurus elegans | reverse complement strand
TTTTTTTTTTTTTTTTTTTCCCCTGTAATGCATCACACCAATATTATCAGTGGGAATTCATCTCCCATCATTTGCACATAAATGGGGCTATATCAATTTAAGTTCTCTAGGAGCTCTGGGCTTATTTTGGAGTGCAGATAGTTTTCAGACAGGTACTGTCTATTCATTCAAGGCGGCCTCAAAGTGCAGTGATTTATCCCTTGATACAGAGCTATGACATGAGAACACAGAGGGTGATTTATTCTGCGTGATTTAGTTGAGTGAACATGTACTGTCAAATAGTAAAATGAAGTGTGTATATTGTATAATGGGGGAATTGAAATAGAATTTATAAACTGTCAGCTTATTGTAAAACCCTGTGCAATTTTTACTAAACTCTTCAAAAAAAAAGCTCTATTGCAAGTTGTTTCAGCAGCAGCTGCAGCTGTTTAAGACACGCTGGGAAGAAGCAGTAATGGCAGTGCTTAGCACTTCATTACATCTCATTAATTCATGTCACCATTATGCTCCTCTATTTACACTGTGCTGGCACGTAACTTATCTCCTTACTTTCCTATAAAATCTGTCCAAGGATTAGTTCCATTAACATCCATTGCCAGACTTTTCTCGAATAAGATTGGAACTCCCTGTTAGCCTCCTGCGTGGGTGTTTGAAGGCTTGCTTTCCTGCTTCTGGGAGTCCTGCAGCTTTCCTCAGGAAGATAATCAATGGTGAGTAAGCATCAGGCATCCTCACCGAGGAAGAACCAGCATGCCCTTCGCAGCTCACCCAGATTCCTTCCAAGTTTTCAGATCTCTTACCAGGAACATAAGGTTCTTAAGTTGGTAGGAAATGGTATCTCAGAGGTCAGGCTGTTGTTCAGTTCATCCCATCATACTGAGGCATAAAAAGAGCCACATCCTCGTCACCTGGGAGGAGAGGTAGGACTGGCTCATTTCCCCTAAGGCCAGTGTTAATGCTCTTCCTTTACTAAAATGCTCAAGAATAATGCAAACTGCAAGAGACTGAAAAGGTCACGCTGCAATGCCTCCTGTTAATGTTAACCCAGTGAACAGTAAACCTGAGGGTAAGTGCAGAGTAAATTCATGTCCTTAACAAACTGGCAAGTAACCCTGTCAAAGGATCCACCTGGCAACTTTACATCTTCATTTAAACATAACATTTTAACTGTTATATCTATTGAATTTGAGTAATGAAGGTATATTTTTTTTTTTCACCTTTGCTTCATATGTTACTGCTTCCAAACAGCTGTGCTCTCTCATTTCTGCTCCCTGGCAAATATGCAGCTATTTCTCTGGGTATGTCAGTACCTTGATTTTTTTTTTTTTAACTTAAACCTTGCTTCTGTGATTATTTTGAAACAAGAAAAGGAAGCAAACATTATGATGTTGAAATTAATGTTCACCTTGTGGCCTGAGATGCTTGCCCCAAGAGCAGATATATCTCCAACAGATTTCATTTGAACATGTGGTTGTCTGTCCAACTTTGAGTCTCCAGCGACTCATTGTGCAATAGTTCCACAAGGAATCTGCAGAAGCAGCCCAGTGCAAACCCCATTAAAATAGGTTCCATGTCAAGAACTATATTGAGACACTCTGCCAGGCTCAAGGATAAAATTACTTGTGAGTGGGTTCATTAGTTTTTTTTGGTATTGGTTTTTTTTTTTTTTGTTTGTTTGTTTTGGGTTTTTTTTGTTTTGTTTTTACATGTATACATATACATACATATATACATATATATATACGCACACCCATATATACACACATACATACACACACACACACACACACACATATATATGTGTGTATATATATATATAGATATATATATATAGTTTATCTGTTAAGGAACTTAATTTTCAAATGATTTGCCTATCTAAAGATGGCTTCCCCTAATCAAACATTAAAACCTTTGTGATGTTGGAGAGTTTGCACCTAAAACTGAAGCCCTGAGCTGATAAATACCAGTGGCAAATGTGCAGAATTATTGTAACACGTGAGCATTCCTCAGGGACTAAGCGTGGTTGTTTACACAATCAGATTATGTCCAGCTCCAGTACCAAGTATGTAAAGATGATGTTTTGCAGAACAACTTTTTTTTGGAAGATGACCCCAGGCATTATAGAATATAATGTTGCAGTGTAAACTTGGATACATAATAGGCCTGAGGCAGACAACAGTGATACTGTCATTAGGGAGAAAAACTTCACAGGGTTCCAGGTTTTCAGCCCAGCTGAGTTGACAGCAAATTCAGCTGAGTGGATCAGGGAGAAAATGTGCTTCCCATATATACTGGGATGCACAGAATGTACTATGGCTTGTTTCTCTATATGTCAATGCTAATTCAATATCCCACCATTGCTGTCTATTGTGAAAAACTCCATCTGCTCTATGATATCTCATTTTTCCTCACAATGAAGAAAAGGCATTGGGAGATGGAGGTCAGAATTCTACCTCATTTTATGCATGTTTTATTTGTAGACAGTGTTTTTTATTGGCCATGTGGGCAGTCGTAATTAATGACAAAGCTCATCCTAGTCCAGACACACCAGCTTCCACTTAGGCTAAATTATTCTCATTAACTGACTGTTGTATGGAAGTTGTGATACGTGCTTGCAATCCTTGCACAAAGCTTTTCTGGCCCGTAGTTACTGCTTTGTGATCAAAGGAAAGCATGGAGTGGCTGAGGTTACAATTCTTTCTCTTCTAGAAAAATGCATTCATCTCTACAGCCAAGCTGCTCCCAAAGGGAAGAACTGCCTGTTCTCTGCTATTATGAGCACTTTCCATGTTTTGATCTATGTTCTTTGCTGCGCAGCTGGTAGGAGCAGCACCGAGCCTAGAACTGAGGGACAGAGGGAGGCTTTCAAGTGCCATGCCAGGAGTCTAATGAGAATTTCTTAAAATTCAATGTCCAAGTGTGAGAGATGAAGAAAATCTCAATCCCTCTTGAGTAGACAAACTGTTACTACACATCAGTGGACTCTTCTAATGAAACAAAAGCTTTTTGATTTTATTTCCTTTTGTCTATTATGTTATTCAGAAGTATTTTACTTATTTCTTAGCACTGCATTTCATAGAATCTTTTCTCAAACTCTCTGCCAACTGTAGACTAAACAAGCTTCAGTTCTTAACATGTTTTCACCAATATAGACACATTACAAAAATGACGGTCCACAGTTCTGTTTTTGAAGTACCACAAGTGTAAGACTTAAATTTAGATATACAATTGTGCTATTAAAGGCTGAATCTCATATTCAAAGGCTGAAAGGAATTGAGATGAATATTTGATCTTGTATTCAGAGTGCAACCCACGCTGTCTAACTTTTTAATATCTGCAATCTAAACACCTAGAAGTCCAGTAGTCACTTCAGGCTTCTGTTCTGATTAGTTTAGGAAAGTTTTTGACATTACCTTTTAATGGTGAATCACACAACTGAAATCTCTTTGTTTCTCTGCTGCAGAGAGAGTCCAGATAATTAGATCAGAATTCCATTCTCTAGAATAGCAGAAGAAAAATATTCTGTTGAGTAATGGGCACAAGGTAAGATCAGCAAAAATTATACTTGCTAGTCAGGACCAGTTAATGAATTCAGTATATGCTTTCTGAACAGACTAATAATAATGAAAGAAAGGAAAAAGAATTTTCAGAGTAAGGATCACATCCAAATAAAACTGATCTCAAGATTTAAGGTACAAACCATTCCTTTTTAAAGTATATTAAGTATATGCCTGCAGCAAGAGACACACCTTCAACAGATTCTCTAAATTCTTCAAAATCCTGTCACATTGTTATCTTAGAATGATGTATGAAAGGAAAGATTCCACATACTAAGATCTACAGATAGTAAATATTAAAATTAATATGCCTTTGTTGACTTTTGTATACTGTATATGGAAATAGTAAATATTGGAACTTTGTATAAGAGTTTACTAGTGATTTTAGGGAGGATATTTAATTTCTGTAAGATGTTTACCATTTCAGTGACTCTAATAAATTGATTACATCTTGCAATTGCATGTGTTTAAAAAGGATTTTAAAAGTTAATATATAATAGCACTGAAGACATTTCTGTAAATAATTGCAAAATATTTCAGAAGATGTATATTCATTTTTAGCAGCTAAAATTCAACAATTGCATCAGTGTATGCTGAGGAGCGACTGGCATGTTGTCCATAAGGCAGCAATGTGCCTTTTCAGTGAAGAAGGTTAATGGTGTCTGCTGCATTAGGAGACATTTCACCATCAGGCTGAGTGAGAGGAGTGATCCTTCCCCTCTGTCCAGCACTGAGGAGATCATACCCAGAGTCCTGTGTCTCACTCTGGGCTGCTCCCTCTGAACATCAGGACATTTTTTACTGTGAGAGTGACTAAGCACTGCAACAGAATGCTGCATTTCCATCCTTGGAGATACTCACAAGCTGTCTCATACAATCCTGGGAAACTGGCTCTAGATGTCTTTCCTGGAGCAGAACATTTGAACCAGATAACCTCCAGAAGTTCCCTCCAACCTCAATTGCTCTGTGAGTCTATGAACTAAAATTCAGTTGTCTCATACCTTCACACTGCTGCAGTCCTTCTGAATTATCTGGTTTTTTTTATTAGTCTATTTTATACATCTTGTCATGTAGTGTAATTCTGTACCATTATATGTTTTTGAAGTTAAAGCTAATACCTAAAGAGAAATAAAAAAATGTACATCTACATAAAGTGCATTTGGAAACTCTTGAGTTTCCTACTGAGAACTAGTTGAGTTAACTTGTTAAAACTAAACTAAACATTTGGAAATGACATTAGCTGAGATAAGCTAAAGCTAGTGGAACAATGCCACCATCCTGTCTGACCCAGCTTGTCATGCAGGAGATTACTGTGGCTAAACAGAGCATCTGACAGGGGAAAATCTCAGGGACAGGAAGGGGCATGAATCATCGCTCTCTATGCTGATTGTAGCTTTGTGCTGGGAATGCGTTTGCAAATGCTAATAAATGTGCAGGGGAATAGGAATGTGTCATATCCAAGTCATTCCTTTCTGATGAAGAGCATGAAAATATCTAACAGTTCCTTCATCTCCACTAAACTTAAGCAAATGTTTGAATCTTAATTCTGATTGACCCATATTTCTTGTTTGCCAGACTCGCTCTCACTGGTTGTCTCCAATCATAAATAATGTGTTTATAAATGTGTATATCGTGCATACCTTAAGGAACTTGCAAAATTTCTAAGGAAAGAATACTTCTACTATTAGTTTCCTGGTGTTTGTCTGCTGATCCAGCAAAGATACTCCTTTTCAGGTGTGGAAATGGTTGTTTCAGTTATTCTTAGTTTCTTCTTTGTTTATCTAAATCTTCACATTTTTCTAAGACACCAAACCAGATATTTTCTTTTTACCATTGTGAACCTCATTAATTATTTTGACATGTAATTTCAGTACAGGCCCCATGGAGTGGAAAACAATAGGGATGATACGCTGTGCTTTTAATATACGGTCAGGCAAGAACTGGGAAGAAGGATTTGTATTGCCTAATTTAGCAGTATGTAGTCAAGTGCAAGTACAAATTCAAACATGTCTTCCCATATTTTAGAGTCTTTAGTGATAAGATTTTATTCCTGCACCATCACTGACTACAAAGAGAACCAAGTAAGCCATGGCAATTAACTTAAGTGGCTTGGTCAAATATTTAAATGGAATGAGTCAAATAAGTGTTTTGGATTATCTTTGCCAAATGTGCCAGACTCTGACCTAGCAAAGCATCCTGGGGGATCCTGCCTCTCTTCTGTTCACTGGGGAATGCTTCCAACAGATAGCCTACTGCCTACAATATTGGAAAACACCCAAAATTTGTTATTTAGGTACTGAGTTATTTAGGTACTGAGGCACTAGAAATGGCACGTCTACAACGGACTGGAAAACCAATTATCACGTTAAATGTTATCATATAACTAAAGACAAGGATAATTAAGGGTACAGTTTTGCAAATCTGAGATGCCCTAGCTTTCTGCTATTTCAGACTACTATTGGATGACTTTATTTTATGGAGATAACCCCAAAATGTTGATATAAGCGATAAAGAAAAAAAAAAAAAACCAAAAACAAAAACAACAGAATTTTAAACAGTAAACACAGCTTATTATACCCAAAGGTGACAAGGAAAAAAGTGCTTCTTTGCCCTAGGGGATACAGAGCTTTAGAGGTTTGCTGTAAACACAACAGATCCTGGCTCTATTCCTCTCTCCTAAAAAAGCAAGTACGTGAACATATAAAAACCATCTATAATATAAAGACATAACATAAAAATAACAATCCTACTGGGTTTGGAGGAAGGTCTATCTAAACTATTTCCTACCTCTTATGGTGGCTAACACAAATATAAAAGAAAGAATAATGAATAAGAATTATAGTGGTATTTTGCTGGTATTCTTCCTTGCCTTTCAAAAATTTGCAATTCACAAAGGTGATAAATTTGTAATGAATGCTTCTTCATGGGTTTCCTTTTCATAAACTCCTCCTCAAGCTTCTATTTTCTCTTGGTTTCGGTGGTATCATTAATGATGAAAAATATTTGGAAGCCTAATTATAAGCATTGGTTTTATGCCTCTGTACACAGATAATAGTTATTAGTAAAAACTCCATTAAAGAGTAGGTATAATGTATATTAAATTATGCTTTCTCAGTGCAGACACAGCACAAAAATATATGGAGGGAGAAACAAATGTATGTGGAGGCAGATACCTTTTACCTTGATATAACTCCAGTGGCAAAACTGCTGNATATGGAGGGAGAAACAAATGTATGTGGAGGCATATGCCTTTTACCTTCTTGATATAACTCCAGTGACAAAACTGCTAAACTACTGATTAAGCAGCCTAGTCTCTTAATTGTCTGATTCTCATTTCATGTTCTTCTATGCAATCTGCTTTAAATGCCACTGACTACTTTCAAGTCTCAACCTTTCTTTGCAAGTACTCTAAAATATTGTAGAAATGAAATTGCACATGCAAAACATATTTGAATATATTCAAACAAGTTTTAGTCATTTCCTTGTATCACAACACCATGATTTTCCAGGTATGTCTAACAGAGAAACTCAGCATTTTAGTCTCAAAAAGTTCAGTTCTGACAGTCATACAGAACTGCAAACTGCTCATTTTTCATATTCCCTCTGAGATATAAACTATCTATGTAATCAACACCTTCCCTAAGAGATTTCTCCTCTTTTCGTCTTTAAGAGAAAATTGATCACATGTGGTGTGTCTTACTGCACCTCCTCCACCCCTACAAGCTTTGGGGAGACACAGACCTGCTTTCCTTTGGTCTTTCTCTCAGCCCAGCCTCCACTGTGCCATTCAGGCAGCTCTTCCCTTTCATGCTGCTTGGCTATGGAGGAGTGTGCTGGAGCTGCTGCAGGGAAAGCAGATGTCCTGAGGGAAGGGATTTCCTAGGGAAATGGGGGGAAATGCTCATGGAGAAATGAGATATAATTATGAGGGAAATGCTTGTCTGCGTTAGGGGTGGGGATCATCTGTTCAGCTAGGAGGCAGAACAGGAGAGTAGAGTAGCTCTGCTTCATATTCCCATGAAAAAAGAATGAAGGTGTGAGAATAAAAAGGTGTTAAAAAGTCTAAAGACAGGGGGGTAAAAGAGATTTCTTCTAGTAAGCTACAGGACAGTGGAAGTCATGTTAATTGTTCTTAGCCCTCTTTTAGTTGCATCTTCATCCCCAGGAAACTTTTAACTTTTTTAGACTTCCTTTCTCATTCATGACTTGCTAAAAAAAAACAGCTCTAGGCCTTGGCAAACCTCTCTTTTCTATTATCAACCTTGCAAAATACTAATAGACTTCAGTTTCTCCTTAAATTCATTTTGCTGTCACCTCAAAACCAAATTTTGTCTGCACTACTAAAAAGCTTTGAGCTGTTTCTCAGTGTACCCTAGAGCAAATCGGTTGGGCAGCCAAGCAAGCAGTCAGATTTCTTCTCCTCACCAAGAGCCTGCAACAAAAAGATGCAAAGGAGGAAAATCAGTCATAACCCTCCTGTCTAAACAGTTTCTGACAGCTCATTATCATTATTGAATGTCAACAGTGAATTCAGCCATATGCAAATCTGTGGACAGAGATGGTTCCTGCACAAGACTCAGCTGATTCAGAGACATAGCGAAGACTCAAAAAGATGGACTTAGGTTAAAATATTTACACAATTACATATGCATGCACTAATATAAAAGACCACAGTCACTACCTTAAAATTATTTTTTAAAATACTAACTTTATCAATGTCTTTTATGAGATTTATGCTATGTCCTTTCTGAATAAAGGCACAATATAGCACTAGACAAAAAATCAGAGCACGGTATTGGTTTGTCTATGAGAATGTAAAAAAATTTAGAACCTTTCTCATTGTCAACACTTCTACAAAAATCTGAGAAGATTTGGTAAAGAAAAGATGCTTAACAGAACTACCTGATGCAAAACAAAACATCTTTGTCATATATTTATATCAGATTTGTCATAAGTTAAAATCTATACAATGTGGGAAACGATTGTTTTACTTACACATTAGTTCATATTTTTCTCTTGCATTACATTTTTTCCCAAATTTTTCAGTTTTACTTGCAATATTTACATAGCAACAACAGTGTTTACAGGAACTTTTTTCTTTCTTTTTTTTTTACAAATTGCAGTTCTTGTCTTGTTATTATTCTATGGTGCTTTAATACTTCCAGTGTCCTTTATCTACTTTATTTGAGTAGTCTTTATGCATATAAACAGATGATCAAAACTTTTCCTGCAATCAGCTTCCACTGCATTTTCTTGTGCAGAGAGGCACCTAGAAATGAGGATGAGGACAAACATCTTGTTAACTGCAAAAAAAGGCTTAACCATCTCTAAATCCAAAAGGCCAAAGGAGGCTGTGTATCTGTCTGAAACTCTGTATATTTAAGGCTTCAGTCACACACTTTTGAAGCCAGGACTGAAAGTCTTACATGTTCCTAGGTTAACATAAATAAGCATTTCTCTTTTCACTTCAGAGGAGTCATTTCCTTATGAAATACTGTAAATTCTAGAGAAATGGCACAAAATGCCTCTTTGCCCTGCAGATTACTTCAGTGTTCTCAATGTTCCCTTTAATACTGAATATGAGCTGTAAAAACTTCCTTTGAGCCTCATTTTTGTGACTGTTATTTTTTCACTAGAAATTTGAGAGTGACGTGGCTTCAGTAATGAGATTTATCCAGGCACTTGAGAAATTTTCTCTATTTGGAGTCTTGTATTGACATATTTGTCAAGAGGTTTAGGAGCAGTGATTTCTTTTTGTCAGCTTTTTTGTAGTCCAAACAACAAAACAGCCATGCTTGACACAAGTAGATATATGGTTTAGTCCCTTTCAAAAGATTTTTTTGCCCGCAATTTAAAGTAGGTGGGACTTTGCAGACACTAAGCAGAAAATCTCCTGAAAGAAGGCTGTTAAAATCTGTAATAACAGTTCACAGCTTGCTTAGACTCACCTACGTAGCATGTACAAGACATGGACATGTCATAAGAAATTTGTGGCAGTGTCTTTTAGGACATTCATAAATTTTAACACTCCTCCTATACTATAACCACAAAGATATTCTCCACCTGGTTAACAAGGAGACAAGGTCACAGCAAAGTCTTTATGTCCCTTTCGTAAAATTTCTGTCATCAGTCATACTGCCATAGGTGCAACAACACCCATCCATGTATGCGGTACCTAAGCAGTCCTTGGTAGCCCACTGTAGAACAGAGCCCAGCTTAATTTTAGTGAAACTTTTTAAGTTTTAAGGTTTCAAGCTATTTTGGGCTGCTCTGTTAAGTAAACAAGCCCTCAAATATATTTCAATATCAGGCAATTGTTGCTATTTGTTGTCATTTCTTTTCATGTAAAAACCTGATCCCACTGGAATTTGGGAAGACACAGGGTCAAGAAAGAAAGGGCAGTAATTGGAGATGGCAGATTTGGTTCATTAAGTATTTATATATTCTCTATATGCTGGTGTTTGTCAGCATCTTCACCATATCTGTTCCCTTTCTAATTTAATGTCTGTTCCCATCAGTGCTTTTCCTTTTCCTACTGAAGAATAAATAGACTGACAGGGTACAATGGTAACAGAGCTGATACTGCAGTCTAAAAGGAGGCAGTGAATATTTTTGTTGCTATTTTTAAATATAAACTCCTGAAAAATTTATCTGTACAAAAAGATATTTTTTTTTCATGCCCTTATAATAATGGGAGCAATGATTGTATCACATATACATCTTGTTTTGGAATCAAACTATTTTTTTATATTCATTTTGACTTAATTTATAAAACCGAATTAAGACATAGAAACAAAAGATTAATGTACAGAACACAAGAGAAATAAAGATAGAGCGTACAGTAATATCTACATATTCAGTGTAAGCTTTAAGTGTTATTTCAGAGCCAAATGGTTAAATACAATATCGATACTCCTAACCTTCCATCCATTTATATATTTAAGCTGGTCATTACCTCATCTTATTCCACTGGCAGCATTTCTACTTCCTCCTGAGATCTGAATATTAACATCTGCATGTCTTCCTTGTCTAAATGAAAAATCATCTAGCCAAATTCTCTGTTTTTTAGGGAAAAAAAATGGCCAAAGGAAAGTCATGCAATTGTTTAAAAAAAAAATTGATCATATGGTAAATTCAACTAAAAAATTTCACAGATAAAATAAACAATCATAAGAATAAATAATTAGAATAAAGATTAGTGCAAAATTCTAAAATAAATGAATGTTAAATGAAAAAGCTTTTTAAAAGAAAGAGTTTTCATTGGAGGTATAGTTTGACTATAATTATAGCTTAGATACTCCTGCTACAATGAGCCATAGAGAGTGAAGTCTTCTTGAATAAGTACACAAAAATTTCTAGTACAAATACTGACAAACGTGCTCATTGAGAGTGGTTGTTCCTCTACATAAAGTAACTGAAATATTAATTAAAGGAGAACAAGAAAAAATTAATTGAAACTTACACCAAATATTTGTAAAATTTTCTCTCTAATAATTTCCTCTAGTTTATTTAGCTTTGCAAACATTACTTAAGACATAGGATGCTACAAATTTAAATATGGAGAAATTACTAGGACTGAAACTTCAGTGTAGACAATTGTAAAAGTAAGTACTATTACTATTTTTACAAGACACTACTGATAAATATGCTTAAATAAAATCTTGTATTAGAAATCTCCAACTCAGAACACACTTTTTGAGTCTCAACCTTTTAAGCAGATTTTTATATATTCATAGGGAATTTCTAGTTTTATTCTTTTTGAAGGGGGAAATTTGAAGTAAAAAAAAATTAAAATACTTAAAAAATATATATTTTAAGAGAAAGTTAATGTTTAATTCAGCTTTGTACCTCATCTTCCAGTACATTTTTGTTCCATTAAAGGAATTGTTTTTTATGTGGAAAATATTGAACAAATAGCCATTTTCCTCAAGTTGCAGACTCCCTCTTACTAACCTCTAAATGTCAAATAAAAAATGGTGGAGAATATTTTTCATTTGTCCTAGGCCTTGATGCCTTTAAAGTTAATATTGGCAGGTTACAAAATTCTCAATGGACCTCATAAGTACAGTATATTGATGTTTATCTGAAATATTTTCTTTATTTGGATTAATTCTTCTGAACATATAATGCACTCAAAATATCAATTGCATAAAATTTCTCCTTCTCTTTAGAAAACCTTAGTAACTTGTTTCAACTTCCAGCTGGGGGTCCCCAGGATTCTTTCCCTTAGGTTCTGGTTTTCTTCTTGCTCAACTTAATATTGCAAAAACAGTGTTATGTATAAGCATCTCCTCTGTAGATCAATTTAACTCTGTCCAAAATGAAATTTCAGCCTTTCTGCTAAGTTAAAATTCTAGTAGATTTGTGTGGTGAGTTGACCTTGTCAAGAGCACAGGGGGAGAAAATATCATATAAAAGCTCGTGGGTCAATCTAAGGGTAAGGAGCTCACTCACCAGTCACCATCATGGACAAAACAGACTTGACAAAATTAATTTAATTTATTGGTAGTCAATAATAGATAAGGACAGTGACAAGTAAAAACAAAACTAAACACACTTTCATTTCACCTCCCTCTTCATCCCATGTTCAGCTTTATTCCCAGCTCTTCAACCTCCTTCCCCTCGCCCAAAACAGCACAGTAGGTTGGGGGATGAGGGTGGGGGTCAGTTCATAACTCTTCGTTTCTGCCACTTTTTCCTCACACTCATCCGCTGCTCCAACATGATCTTCTTCCGGTGGGAAACAATCCTCTAAGGACAGCTCCAATGTCAGTCCTCCCCATGGGCCTTTGCCTCAAGGGTTCTCCAGCATTATTCTTCCAAACGGACTGCAGGCTTTGGGAAAAGACTGTCCTAACATGGTTCCCTCATATCCCTCCATTCCTGCAGCAGCCTGACCCCAGGGTAAACTCTTTGTGCTCTGCAGGTCCCTTCAGGTCTTGTCCATTTACTCTGGTGTGAAGTCCTTCTTGCCCAGCAGGATGGGTGTCTGCTCTGCTGTGCTCCTTCCTAGGCAGTGCTGGGATAATCTGCTTCCCCATCATCTTCTCTGAGAAATCTCTGCTCCAGCACCTGGAGCACCTGCCTGATGCCTGCAGGGCTCACACCGGTGAGTCTGAGTGTGCTGTGAACCACCACTGACCTGGAATGCAGCAGCTGTGCATGAGAATTCCTCCCCACTGCAGGGATCTGTTCAGCGTGGAAGATGGAAGGCTCAGGGGTACCTTAGCAATAGCAATAAATACCTGACAGGATGGTGCAAAAAAAAAAAAACAGACACAAGCTGTGCTCGGAGGTATCCAGTAACAGGACAGAGAATATGGGCACAAATTGAATTACAGGAAATTCTATCTAAGCATGTGTCATCTGGAAAAAAAAATAAAAAATAAAAAAGGAAGAAAGAAAAGAGAAATCACAGAGAATCCAAAACAACAGTCAGAGACAGAAAACTCAGACATTAAAAAAAAAAAAACCTACAAATACACAGGCTCAAAGATACCTGGCCAAAAGGTCACTACTGGTGAAACAAGCAGTGCAGTTTCCCAGGATTTTACCTTTTCCTGTCTGTGTGTGACTGTTGTCTCTTGTGATGTATTTAGAAAGAAGTCCTTTGAAACACTGGTGACCTCTTTGCTTTGACTTCATGCAACACGGAGGACACCCATTTCCCAACAGTGCATTTTCTGCAGAGCTTCATCCTTCAGAGGAACCATCATTATTTTAAATGTAATGCTGTTTTTTTTTTTTTATTGGAGTTTTGAACAGCGCAGAACGTCAGTGTATAAGTGCAGAAGGGGGTCAGAATGGATCATGTATTAAAACAAAGAGTGAGGAAGCAGGGGGGGAAAAAGTGGGGGCTGAAAAAAGATACAGACATTTTAATTAAAAATTCAAGTTATTTACCAATGTATTTTATATTAATATACTTAAATTAGAGATATTTATAAAGATAGTAAGTACTTAAAATAAATACAAATATTATTTATAGTCAATACAAACTATAAACAATACAAATCAATATAAACAATGGTCAAGAAAAGTCAATAACAAGATGAACAAAAGATATACTTTACCCATGAGGAGCAATTTACCCAATTATGGAAGCTCCTGTGCTGTTTTCAAGTTTTTCTGTGTACAAACTGGAAGAAACAACAAAATATTTTTTTTTTCCAATCTATTAAGGCAATTCATACAAGAAAATTCAGGTGGGCAGGATCTTGGGGAGGCTTTTTGTCCAATGTGCTGCCCAGAGCATGACCAAGTCAGACATAAGATAAGAATGCCTAAGGTTGTGTCCAGTTAGGTCTTGAAAACAAGTGAGGACTGAAACACTACATTCTGTCTGGGGAATCTATTGCGTTATTTGACTGTTCACAAAGGAAAGTACATATTTTCTCTCCAAATTTCCCTTGTTTAATTTATGTGTATGTCTTGTTGTCTTCCACTGTTGTGTAGAGCCTGCTTCTGTGTCCTTGCTGACCTCCCCATAGCTGGAGGTGCTGTTCTTAGGTCACCCAAAATGCCTCTTCTCCAGGCTGCGATAGCCTTGGTGCCTCAACCTCTCCTCAGTTCACCGGTACTCCAGCTCTGGATCACCCTAATGACCACCCCTGGGTCAATTCCAGCGCAAAAATGACTCAAACATTTGACAATCATAATAAAAAGTTTGTCGACTCCTTTCTATCAGTCAAAATGAAATATGATATGCAGTAGAAAACACTCTAAAATATGAAAGAAAAAGCTCAATTTTGCAGCAGAAGAGAAAGTTTGGGAAACAAGATGACATATCCATCTATAATCGAGATAAAAGCTGTGCTACATATTGTAGATCGTATGTTTTAGGTACCATAATTGTGGTTTTAAATGAAAGTATATATTACTATACTGTTCATATTAATGGAATATCCTTTGGGACAAGTGCAAAAGAGAGCAGAAAGATGACTCTTGACACCACTATCTGTTTTAGGATGGGTAAGCTTAAAAACACTGATTTTCCCCCAGACTTTTGAAGACTAAACCAGTCTCTCCCTGCTGATATTGGACAAAACAGTGGCTAAAATAGAAGCGGTCTTAGGAAAGTGGCACACAAGAAATTGATCACTGCTCTTCAGAACAGCTCTTCATTCTTAACTCTGCATGTTCCTTTTCTGTTTCTAGCCCCTGTTTCTAAGGAGTCAGCTATTTTTAGAGCAGCAGTCCCTGTGCTCTATATGTCCAGTTAAAATACCTGAAATATTATCAGATATCATTACTGGAAGACTGTGAAAAGTCCTGGTTTCGGAAAGTTTAGTGTCAAACTTTCAGGCTAAATTTATTTCTATCTATGCACCATAAAGGAAGTCTGAGGGAAAAACTTACCACAGAAATAGATTTTATGAAGAATTTAGTGTCAATGCAAGTTCACAGCACCTGCCTCCATCCCTCTGCACATCCTCCACTTGTTTATCTCTCTTAGTAGTTCCTGAATGTGTTCAGAAAACTGTTTTAGTTGAAAAAAGTGTGTATATATATTTATAAATTTAATTCACAACACAGTTAAAGGTAGTACAAATCAACTGAAAAAAAAAAAAAAAAAAAGG
>VZRP01011834.1:317283-339218 GCA_013397995.1 Malurus elegans | reverse complement strand
AAAAAAAAAAAAAAAGGTGGGTGTAAGGCAGAAATGGTAAGACATTTCCGTTGATTTGGGCATGGTACAGTGTCACATAGCAGCAACAGAAGACAGACATAGGCAGCCTAATTTGAAATAGTGAGATTTAAACTCCATTAGGGAAAAAGAACTTTAAAAATGCAATGAATAGCAAATGGTAAAACCAATGGGGTAATATTTACTGACATTAACTATTTTCAATGCCAGTTGATTGAGATTTGTGTTTCAGCTTTTCTTTCCTGTTACTTGGGGAGTGAAAAAAAAAAAAAAAATTAATGACGTATTTTAGAATATTTCACACAAACTGAAATAAATATTTCTATGAGACTGACGCAGTTGTCTTCATTATTAGCATCACATTTTTATTTTATTTCCTTTTTTATTAATGTAAGAAATCATGTGCATGTTGTTTCTAGTTCCCTTCAACAAGTAAGGAAAAAAATGTGGTTTATTGTGGTTCTGGAATTCAAAATCTAAAATTAGAACACATTTTTCAAAAGTTACTTGTAACTTGATTTTTTATGTCTTTTATTATTTTTATTCCTCTAGACAAAACCAGTTTATTTTATGCAATGTATTTATTAAACTCTGATATTACTTTTGCCATAGATGAAACAAAAATTGAAACAAGTCTGAAAAATTTATTTTGTAAAAACAGATTTAATCTGGTATTTATATCATCAATTTATACCTCAGTAAATTCAGTGGGTCATTTAAAAGAAGAAAACATGCAGATCAGAGAAGTTCAAAAACATTTACAGTATCCTTACTGCACGTTCCATATAGTATCATATAGGTCTGAAGTAAGGCTTAAGCAGAATGGAAACAACTAGGTTTAATATTATAACCTAAATTCCTGACTCAGAATTCTGCCCATTCCCACAAGTTTTATTAATGTAACATTTTTCAGGGATTCCTAGGGTTGCTCAGAATTGATGCTCTCAATCTTGATGAAGCTGAGTGTATTGTCATTTACATCCTGGCACAATCCTAAGAAGATAACATATTCATCCTGTCCAAAGAATTAATTGTTGTAACAATTGTCAAACAATTCCTGCTGTTTGCCTATATATTTGCTCTCTACCAAAATACAGAGTAGTTGGTTTCTTTCCTACACAGATGGGCTTAATGTCCTGTTTTAGCATTATTAATTCTTAGTCCCATACTGCCTAATGGATGAAATATTTGTCAGCCAAATTATTGCTTTTCATTACCAAGGAGATTCAAATTTTCTGAGCTCTAATTTCTAAAAATGCTTTGGCAAATAAATCACAGATAAGCTTGAAAATCAGAGGGGTACTGCATAGTCTTTTGAAGTTGCTTCATCGTGTGGTGAAAAATTCTTTACTATGCAGTAAACAAGTCAAGAGTTTGGAGTAATAAAAGCTAGCTAAGTAAGAGAAACACAGGCGCAGTGGCTACTAAAGTATGCAGAAAACAGTCTTTGGTTTTTCAGTATAGCCACACCAGACTGGGGATGAGATTTCTGGGTTTTTTCCTTCCTAATTCTGTATTTTACCCTCCCATGTTCAAAAAAAAAACCCCAAACAAACAAACAAAACAACACCACCAACAGAGAAACCCAACCCAAACCAAAAAACCTAAATCAAAGTCTGACATTTCGCAACCCCTGAAATTACAGAGCAATGTCCTTTCTTGTTCCCTGACTGAGCTGGTAAACACATAACTATTTATTAGAGAGCATAAAAACTCCCAGAGAGGAACAACAAATAAATTTTCCTCTGCCTTGCTGCCAGAATCACCTCTCAGTTAAGGTGTTTTCCTGAAAGATAGAAAAATCCCATTTCTGTTGCAAAATAGTTTCATTGGGAGTTCAGTTGGGGTCTCTTATTTGCTGGGCTTAGAGGAGAGGTGTGAACATTAAGCTATTGTACAAAAATAAATAATTAAGGGGATTCCCCTATATTTTAACACTGTTGTGTTGAGGCTGCAGGAAGAAGTCCAAGGTGTACACGACAGAAGAGGTGATGAGAAATTGCTGAGTGTGGTATGAGAAAAGACTGAAGATGTCCAAAAACAGAGGTAGAAGCTGGCAGAAGTTACAAATAGTACTCTGAGACTGACAAGTCACAGGTCAGGTGGAGGCATGCAAGAGAGGGCTGATCTTCAAGGGGCACATAGGAGCCTTTTGGGGAAAGGAATCTCATCAGTCTAAAGAATATCAGCAATATTGCTTCTAGGAAGACAGGAGGGAAATATCATCTGGGTCTTTCAACCTGAAAGATTCAGTTTTTTTTTAACAAATGTCCCTATTCTCTTATGAGGTTTGTACATTCCTTAAGTGCGTGAGCAACACCAAGTTCTTGTGTTAGGTTTTTCAAGTAAGCATTTTGCTAAATGACACAAAAGTCATAAAACTTTATAAAGTCAGTATGAAAATATTCCAAAATGAAGCTCCCTTCATTCTAAAATGTAACAGAACCTAAATGTCTCTTTCAATTGTATAATCAACTGAGAACCCTAGTTTACAGATCTTTGGGGAATCTGAGTTTAGAACTACCTGTTTATGCACTTTAGATGTTTTGAACTTAACCTTAACTTCACACATCTTTTCCATATTGAATTCCCAGTGAGGGAAGCATACCTGTAAGCTCTCTATTTTTAAGTGTTTATAAATAAAACAATAAACAGCTAAACAGAAATTCTACTTTGTTACATATTTATCAATACTTTTAGTATTTTTGTTAGCTGGGCTTTTTAGTGCTTCTCTTTTTCTTTTACTCAGTTTTGCTTACAGTTACGTTTTTTTTCTGACTGCTTTTGTCTTTAGCTTCCTCTTTTTTATGTTTAAGACTTTGTCAAGTTTTTTTTTAGTTGTTTATGAAAGTAAATAGTAAATACTTAAGGAGATAGAGCATCTGTTTTGTACTAGATAATTCCATTTTGGTGCCTGACAGCCTCAGCAGCATGGCTTGGAAATATTATATTGGCACATTCTTCACTAGAATTGAACGTAGTAGATCAAAGAGAAAGAATAACTGCAAATTGCTACTTCCTAATCTTCAGGTATTTCACTCCAGTGCAAAATAAGGACATTAGACCCAAGCTCTAACTTGTTCCGTCAGAACAGAACTTAGCACAGCAATTTTCTATTCTTACCTCCTTCATTATTTTATTAAGGTGTTCATGTCTCATGTAATGTTTCTTTGAAAGTGACCCTACTGTCCATGAGAATATGCTGTGCATGAGATGAGAGGTTGAATTTTGCCAATCTTTTTTTTTTTGGTAAACGTTATGTATTTCACTAAATGCTTTCCATTAAGAGCAAATATCAGAAACCATTTTAATTATATTTGAATTTGTCAATGTATTTGGCAGCTGTATGTATGAATTTGACAAAGAAAAAGCAGATTTTTTTTTTTTAGAAAAGAAAACCTTTTTGATATGTTAGGGTGATCTGGGAAGTGGAATTATAACAATAAAGTGGAAAAGCAAAACAGTAGAAACCAGATGACTAAAGAAAGAAATTATGGATAAATAGTATTCATTATATGTCACTTAACCAATGGGTTACGTATAATCCTGTCTTTTTTTTTTATATTGTGGTTTATATTGAGCAGAAAGCTTTTTATCAAGAAAGAAGGATTCAGGTTCATGAATTAAGAAACAGTGACAGATTTTTTGTGCTGATAGCACAAAAATATCCATCAGCCCTGACTGCTGTTGTCAAAGAAACATTATTCCACAACATGTCTTTGAAGAATTCGGAATATGAAAGTATTTTCATAAAAATCAGTGATCTTAAGAGAATACTATACCATACCATAGTAGAGTGAAGGAATTCACCCAAGTGGCGGTCTGGATAGCTGGTAAGGTACAACAATGTCATGTGTTTAAAACACTTCATAGTTTCCAGGCATTTTCCTAAGGCTACTCTTTAGCACATTTGTCTCTCTCTATAAATGCAAAAAAGAGGAATGGAGACAGCCCCACCACTCTCACAAGAGCAACCTACCAGAGTCATTCCCTCAATATTTTCCCTTGCCTTAAATATTCCTTAATAACTCCATTAAAAAAAAAAAATTAAAAAAAAGAAAGAAAAAAAAAATCTGTATGTTTTGTTAGTCTCTGCATAATGGATGAGTTTTTTTTGTGGTCATAGAAACAATAACCTCCTCCTCCTACTTCAATGTCATTTTAGAAGGTTTGTTTAGTTGCCCTAGGCTTTTACGAATTGAACCCAGATGTCTTTTCTCTTTGGTGCTGCTGAACATCCTGAACTAAATGTGTCCCTTGTGCAATAATTGAGTGGAAGAAAATGTTTTACTTCTATGTTGATACCTTTAAGGGTTTTTTACATGCTAGTTGCAAAGGCAGCTTTATTTAGGTACAAAAATGTTTTTCCATAATAAAAAAGGAAAACAGAAACAAAACACGCACACACACAAAAAGACAGAACCAGGACCCTCGAAGCCATAAAAATACCAAGATAACTAGTTAAAATATTCCGTGGCTTGGGGCATTTCAAGCTCAGAAGACCAAAATAGAGAGACCTTAAAAGAGGCTCGTCAGTGCTGCCACACACGCTGTCAATCAACCAGAGCCTGGAAACAGCCACCTGGCTACACTCAGCTCTCTGGGGATGAAGGACTGCATGGCAAGAGTGTGCACTATTCCCTAATTACCAAGCAAATCTTTTTGTTGCTTTTGGCTTCTGGCAGAATGTTGCTCTGCTTAACATATTTTGTGTATCCTATGCCCTTCTTCAAAACACCTGTGTTCTCCAGCCTGGCTTTTTTGCTGCCCTGGCCTTGTTTCTGGCCATATGTCTCACCTGGTGGAAAGAACAGTATAGACTTGATTTACGTTCTAGCATCCTGTTCCTAACCACGGCAGCAGACTCTGCATGTGCTTTTGTCTGTCCTTGAAATGATCTGAATGCCTGGAAATCAGTTCACAACCTCAGGACATTAAATACCTTAAAACCTTGCTGCACTTCCTCCTCATTCATTTTAAAGTTTTCCTAACTTTTGGTGTCAATGGTTCTCCTTAATGCAGAGAAAGAAGTCCCTTTATCTTGGAAATTCCCAATAAATATAATAAGGACAGAAGTATTAAGCCCATTTCTATGATACAATCTAACAGATAAAACTTCTATTTTTGTGCATCCTAACATCTTGATTTTTGTTTGCTTTCCCGTTGCTCATCATGCTGTTTTAATTCATTCTTTAGGAAATAACAAAATAAAACCCACACACAAGCAAACAAAACCACAAACAAACATATCAAAGGGCCTCTTTTTGCAGATGATTTTCTGGTAATAACAGTGGCCATAATCACAAGATAATGCATTTAGTTTAGCTCTGATTTCAGCTAACCGAATCTGACAACCTTTTTGCAGTCTCTTGTTCTTAACTATGCTACAGCAACGACTCTACTTTTATTATATTAGACATGATACTGATATATTTTAAATGGCCTAGTAATTACAGTAATGCCCTTAGGCCACTGCTAATTTCAGCTTCAGCTTTCATCTAACTTCACTTGAGTTCATGTGTTCATGTGAAAAGGAAAACAAATGAAATCTTCAGAGGTCTGTCAATTTAAAACCATTTCAAAGTATTAAGTCATAAACCACTCCTTTTAATTACCTAGTACTGCCAAGCTGCCAATAATCAAACACTATTTAATCATAACTCCTTCTCAATAGATAAATTAAAATTAATCATCCTAATTCCTCAATGTGCTCATATGCTTGTTCTTGCTCCCTTCCCCCCTCCCCACGCGCTTGCCCAANNNCCCCCCCCCCCCCAGGTCTTGACTAATAAATTATCAGCAGGGTAGAAATAACGGATTGTCAATTATCTATATAGAAAACTGGATCTGGTAGATTACAAGCTATTTCTGCTTCTTGACAGCATATATGTTATAAGAAAATTTAACAAATCAAATTGAATTTGTGTTCTCAGATAATAATCTTTAAGGGGTTTTTTTAAAGAAGGAGAAAGAGAAAAAGATAAAAAAAAAAAAAAAAAACCAAAAAAAAAAAAATTCCATCAAGCACCTGAAACAAGTTAGATTGGCCATGATAAATTTATGAAGACAATATTAACTTTTTCTTTTTTTTTTCTCCTTCTTATATCTAGATACGTAAAGTCATCTTCATTTAATCTTTAAAACTTTATAAAAAAACAGAAACTTGAAAAGCAGTTACAGTGTACTAATTTTTTTATACTCAGCTGGTATTTGCAAAACTAAGTAATCATCACAATGTGTGTTCATTCAAGTGGTGTTTGCTTTGTTTTCTGAATAATAACTTGAAAGCATTTTATGCTCTTTCTCCTTTTCACTGTCATGTAAAGCTATTCACAACAAAACAAAAGGAATGTGAAGCAATAAGGGAAATATACATACAGTTTCTTTGTTTATCCTGCCTTTTTAAACACAGGATGTGGTTTTAATTTTTGAGTTTGACCTTCAACCTTATTTTCTTTAAATTTTAAGAGAAACAGGTTTTCAGAAATGCCTGTGGTTTCCCATATATATAATTTAGGTATGGATCTGTTTGCTGACTTATAATAACATTACAGACTCCCTCTGCCATGGCTGAATGCTCTGTCCTGGTATGTGAGAGAGGTGTTACATATGTAATGAGGATTTGGTAGAATTTTATTTTTTTTTAACTGAACTTGCTGTATGTTATAGCACTTAAAGTATCTTTTGTAGCAACTCTACAAACCTCAGTCAGGAGACTGTTAGTATGAAGAAACCTAGGAGGGAAAAAACCCAGATATCAATACCTCTGTCACTTTTGGAAGTATTTAGGCTTAGTTTTCTGAGGTGTAGACTCAACATTGACAATTTAAGGACTTATTCCATACCAGGAGGGGATATGTCCATTTGTATTACAGAGAACAGTATGTCACTACTATAATTTTCTTCAGATAGTAATTTAATTGAAGCAGAAGTTGGGAATTGAGTAACAGTTATGCCTACTGATTTTCTGCTCACATAATCAGTTTACAATATTTTTACTAAGGTATAAATATCAAACCTTTAGTACTGGCACACCTCTTTGAAACTTATCTGCGGTGTCATTGATATAAAAAGAGATGTTTTTACAAAGCTGATGTTAAAGGAAGCCACATAAGGGTTAGCTATGATTTGTGGAGATGCAAACAGGCTACCACACTTGTTTTGAACCTGTTTAAAAAAAAAAAAAAAAATATTTTTTTTTTTTTAAAAAAAAAAAAATATTTTTTTTTTTTTAAAAAAAAAAAAATATTTTTTTTTTTTTAAAAAAAAAAAAATATTTTTTTTTTTTTAAAAAAAAAAAAATATTTTTTTTTTTTTAAAAAAAAAAAAATATTTTTTTTTTTTTAAAAAAAAAAAAAAAAAGACCACAAAAACCCAAACCAGCCCGAAAAATCCTTCCCTCTTTGTCAAAGGTTGAATGAGGCTACAGTTTAAAGACTTTGTATTTTGAATCCTTTCCTCACAAATTTAGTTCTTTCTGTCACAGAAATGCTGCAGGTAGGGAGGGCTCCTGTCCATGCCATCCCTGGTCTGTTACGCTGAGCTGTGCTTCAGTGCATGAATAATGTATGTGTGTGCCTGTGCACACACACACAGAGCATCCTAAAGGTCATCCCAGGAGAAAATGTATTCCGAAATGACTAAGATATGACATGCCTTGCAATTAGGAACATGTTAGATGACTATTAACTAACGTATGCATGCAGAAAGATTACTTTTAGGGTGTTGATTGCCTTAGAACGTGGTGATGAGTAAGGAGCCTGAACCATTTAAATAAGCATTAAGAAAACATGGGTGGGAGAAAGAAAGAGCAAAACTATGCAATTTTATGATCCTGCTTTTCAGAACTCTCTATAGAAGATCTCTATACCATGTTGTCATGATTTTGCACCTTCATAACAGCTCAAAGCCTTGTTGTTCATATGTTACACTATTTCTGTTAGCAAAAAAATCTCCCTAATTCACAGACAGATGATATTAATGATCCACATTACTTTCCACTTAAAAAGAAAGAAGTGCATAAACAGGTAGATGTATCTCCAGGAAGAAATTTTATAATCCCTTACGTAAGTTAGTTGTTTTGATGTCCTCGCTTTGTGGCACCTGTGCCTCATTGCAGATGTGGATTTAAAGATTGGCCAGGCTGATTCTAAAAAGGAGTTAACATTTCCATCCCATTCAAGAAAGAGACAGCAATATTTCTCCTAGATTTGTATAAGCACAATTTCAGAGGTATATTTTTGGTGTTGTTATGAATTATGGAAATAGGCTAAATAATTTATATTTGTAAGTGGTTTTTGGATTTTTTTTTTTTGCTATGGATGGACTGATATGACACTTTTGAACCAACCCAAAGGGAGAAATAAATAAAATTGATATCAGAATTATCTGTTCATTCCACTTGAGGCAATTTTCTTCAGTTTTTGTCTTGGTGAAAATACAAATTTTTCAACTTTATAAATGTTTGCAAATTCTTGTGAATCAAGGAATAAGAATAAATAATTTCCTGTGAGACACCTGAAGCAATATATCTGAATAATAGGCAATAATATGTGCCTTGACATAATTTTTAAGCATCTAAGGTTTATCTAACACTTTTAAGAGTTTGGTTTTTTATAAGTTCACATTTCCGTGTTTTGTTTATTATGATCTTTTATTTTCCAGAACTCTCAAATATGATCTTGTTCAACATCCATCCATTCAAAAGTATGCTGAATGCATCTTTTGGCATTCTTCTTCTCTGTCTAGACAGTTAGGCTAGATGAAGGCAGTTGGACTAGATTTAAGCATTTGGACCAGATGGTCACTGTAGGTTCCTTCTAAATCAACTGTTCTATTCTTTTCTATTTTTCCAAGCTTATCACTTTGCTAAAATTATTCCTGAATTAACGTCTTTCCATTATACCTACAATAAGACAGTCATCCAGATCACTGTCACAGCCTATTTTGGCCTTAATTGTTATCTCTTAAAGGTTAACAATGCGTGAAAAGCCCAATTCTCATCTGTCTTCATCATAACCCGTGCAGGTTGCATTTCAAAGACTACCTTAGGGCTTTCTGTCATGATTTACCTCATGCATGGAATAAAATCTTGAACAGTAGCATAGACACCTCATTGGTCTTTCTAAAATGTTATTTAACCAGGCTACCCAGGATATAGAGATGGAAATGACTTTATAATTAACATTCTCTTACCTACAGTTCTTAAAGTGCACATTTCCCCTTCAAGAAATTTATTCTCCTTTCCACTCCTGATTCTGATTCCTTGATTACATCTATCACACAAATGCACCTTCTCTGTCTTTTTGACTGCAACATCCCTCTGCTTCTAAGCAAACCTGGGCTGAAGTTTGAGGATGTGGAGATGACTCTGAAAAAGACAATGCAGATAATATTTCACTGGCCTTGGCTCCTTCTTCTCTGCATGTGTTTCAGCAGAATGTATGCCTCAGAGACCCCATCTCCTCTCATAGCAAATGTACAGAACAAGCACCAGAACAAGCAATGTATTATTTTTCTTTTCCTCTACAAGAACATTATTCTAGTGGGACCTAATTCCCCTATGATTATAGCACACAGGTTTTCAGGGGAACATAGTAATTCTCTCAGAGAGCAATAAAAAACTCCATCTGGATGTAAACGCTTTGCAAGCTGCCTGTAGCTGCTCTGCCACATCCAACAGCCTGAATGCCAGGGATTGGTTTTGTGGTGTATTCAAGAGTGATGTCGTAATCTGTCTTCTCTCTTGCTTTGCTGTCTAGTGGATGTAGCTGCCTAAAAATTCACAAGAAACTGAAATCCTGTGTGTCTGCAGTGGAAGAATAGTAAGGAAAGGAACAGATTCATGCAGAAGCTTCCTCTAAAAACAGGAGAAGGAATTGAGGTTTTTGAGTTTCCTAGAAACAAGAATACCTCAGACTGTTTCTCATCTCTGAACTCCCCTTTGAAACTCCTCATAGCTAAGATTTCTAAGAAAATTACTACCTCCCTTCAAATCATTTGCAAAAAGCAAATTAAATAAAGGAAGTCCCAGCTTGCTAAAAACAAGCTTGACTCCTCTCTAGAATTATGTGTTGGATTTTGCTGGTCGAATATTTTTTTTAAAATCCTTAAATTTTGAAATGCATGCATAAAATTTTGATCAATTCTTAGTGTCATTTAGAGCTCTCTTTACCTTTTCAGAGCTATCTGTCCCCTTTTATGAAAATATTTTCAGAAGTGTTTTGAAATGTAACATTTTTTCCCCCACAGATTCTTTGGGTGACTATTTAACTACACGAAAAAAAAAAAAATGATAGCGATAGTAAACAAAAAAGAGGAATATATCACAAGAACTGAAGACAAAAAATTGTCTGTACCATTAAAAATAGTTTATTGCCTTGTCTGAGAACTGCAAATGAAAGCTTTGAAATACATACTCTTTTCTTTGTGTCCTGCATGCAAGAATCATAGAAGGATTTGGGTTTGAAGGAAACTTAATAACCATTGAGTTACAACCCAAGTGCCATGGGTGGGGAACCTCTCACTGGACCAAGTTGCTCAAAGCCCCATGGTCTTGAATGGGGGATCCACATCTTCTCTGGACAACTGTTCCAGTGTCTTTGCCACCTTCACAGTGAAAAAGTTCAAAAAGCTCAGAGCTAGGAAATAAATGAGTTACAGGGAAAAAAAAATGGTAGCCTTTATCCCATATATACCTGTGGGTCTGATATTTCTCTCCAAGAGGTTTCCAACACGAAACCAGCTAAGGTCTAGTAAAAGGAGATATGCACTGAGCAGTGTTTATGGAGTAGATACAATTAAGTTTTCTCCAATGTGTAATGCTACACCTGTTGCTTATGCACAGGGATGTCTTGTCAGGTGTAGGCATGGTCTTTGTGCCAATGCACAGGATGCCACGTAGGCCACTAATAAAGAAGTTTGGATGCAGTTGTATGCAACACTTATCACCCTGGCTAATTCACAATACACTGCTCTTAACGACTTTTCAAGACATATTACTTTTTTATTATAGTATTTTTTACTTTTTTGTCCACATTAATGCTTTTTTTTAACCTTGATCTACCTTGAAATGACTATTCCAAGCTTCATGGCATCTGTATCTAATTAAAATTCATCATAATGTTGCTTAAATGTTAATGTTACTGGACAAATTTACTAAGATAACACTTCAATTCCTCAGTGGTCCATCACATTCATTGATATTAAGAAGAAAAAAATTGAAGAACACATCTATATGCCATTTTTAACTATAACCTCAGCTGAGATGAAACTACCTACATTAATAGAGGGTATATCTATGCTAGTATTAATACTAGGAGACACCAGCCTTACACTAGTATTTATATTTAATATCAACAATCAGTAAGAGTTATGCCATTTCCAGATGTCTGTACATTTTCCTGTGGCAGAGCCATTTTTCTCTTCAGAATGATTATATTCAAAATGTCTATAAATCATTGACAAAAGATTTAGCCTCTAGAGTAATAATTTGTCAGAAGCAAACAGAATGGTGAATTGAGACACTTTTAAAAATCACTGTATGCTTTTTAACTAAATAAAAAGCAGTGTTGTCTACTTGAGGATCTGTTAATTAGGGTGTCTGTGCCTTATGGGCACACAAGGCCCTGTTTTTCCTACGTTACACAATTATAGGAATACATGGAATTTCCCCTTATTTTACTGTATTTTAAAGGTAGCTACAAATAACCCTGTGGTTATTAAATCACAAAGAAGTCTATTTCCAGTGGGAAATTTAACTGTGCCATACGTGGAGAACTTGGGTATAGATGTTGTAATATTCTCTGACTTAGAAATCACTTATTTAAAAAGAATTTTCTGCATCTTGTGGTACTGTAATTCTGGTTGTTTTGGTTTTATTTTTCTTGCTTCTCCTCCTCCCCCCCATCCTCCCCCTTCTTCCTCCCTCCATTTCTCCCCCAGCGCATATTAGTGAAACAGTTTATTGTGAAATTTCAAACTTCTGTATCAGATACAGTGGCTGGATCCATCCCAACCAGAAGATCATTAGCAAGACAGCAAATGCTACTTGAACAAGTAACCACTTTAACAAGCCAGACTTGAGATTTTCAGCAACTGAAACCTTCAAAGCCTTTTCTCTATTTTGATTTTTGTCATGCTACAGCTACAGTTCTTGATCTGGAGTCAAAAGCAAGTGTGATACAATTTCCCTGGCCTCAAGCACAAAAATTGCTAACAGTATTGTGTCTCTATCATGGAACGCAGTATCTGTGTGTGTCTGTGTATGAAAGTAAGTTGACCCAAAAAAAAAGAGATCAAACAAGAAAAGTGTTACTGTAGATGTATTTTTCCCATGGCTAAAAGAGTGTCTGTCAAAGAAGAGTATCTTGAGCTTTTTCTTAAATATTAATATAAAGGGAAAAGGGAAGAAAAGTATCCCATTTAGTTGCTTTCCCCAAGCACTAAATGCACAGCATGGATGTGTATGTACAAATGATATTATTTTTGTCAAATAGGGTTTCATGATAGGAAATTTTTTTTTGAGTATTCTTCTTAAATGTGAGCAAATGGTAACAGATGTAGTGGCAATTCTACATCTCATTAGTTTGCATATTGCCTCGAAGGTTACAGGCAAACTCAATTTCAGGCGTCCGGTACTCTCATCCTCCTCAGCACATACATTCAATTAAAATCCCTTCCTTTCCAAGAGCAGCTTTCACAAAGAAATGGATTCAACATGTTATCCTGTGGGTGCCTGAATCAGAGCTGGTAGTGCTAAAACACACATGACATGCTCTGCTGTTGCCATGTGTAAATCCAGCATCTTTCCAGTTCAGAAACTATCTGCTAAGTACACATGAACTGCTCAAACTCTCAACTTATAGGATGAAAACATTTAAGATTTAATTTTTCAACTAGCTTTGGAACAGAATCGTTAAAGCATAAATAGGATAACCATGTAGACAAATTTTAAAAAAAAATTGCTACAAAAATAAAATTTCAGTACTGTGTGACTTTCTTCATTTAAATAAACTGATAAATGAAGAGTGTTATTGCAATGATTTCAAACAACCAGCTAAAAACACGACCTCAAGCCAAATGTGAGTCTGTAGAAAATATGCACAGACTGATTTCTATGTTGCATAAATTTAGAACGGACTGTGACAAGCTTCCAGCTGAGCCTTACTGTCCACAGAACAGTCTCAATGCTGCAAATCATTATTTCTCACAAAAATATCAGCAGGACTCCTCATGTGAGAGCATGGTCTCATTTGCATCAAATATTTGTAGAAGGCAATTCCTCAGTCATATGTTACATGTGATAAAAACATGTTGGCCCCATCTAGAAAACACATTTATATACTTTGGGGCCTCTACAGTTTTGTTTTACTCCCTGTAGTGTTTGACAAGCAGCTTAGTGACCTAACAAGATTGGCCTCACACTTGAAGCCTTTCAAACTTTCAGTGAAACTCTGATTAAAGAAAGGGAAAAAAAAATCCAACACCAAAAAAAAGCGACCCCCGCCCCAACAAAAACAGAACAAAAAAAAACCAAAACACAAACAAACAAACAAACAAAAAAAAAGAGGGAGACAGCATCCAGGAGAGCTACGTTTCAATTTCAATTCTCACTTTCTCTCACCCCCTGTATTGGCAAAGCTGTTGGGGCAGCTGCTCAGTGTTGCTGCCGTTTGGTTTTGACCTCCACACAAATAGCTGGTGGTGTTGATGAGAACCAAACTGCGAATTCCCGCTTTGGCCTTGGCAGTGATAAAGATGGAAGGAGGTTCCCTGGCAGTCTGAGATGCTGCAAATCCTATCTCACAGTCTGAATATTTTGTTTATATCAGTATTGCTAATATTTGCTGTTTTGCCGTGAGTCTTGGTGTTTAAAATCTTGTAGTGAGGTGATTATATTACAGCTTTCAGCCACAAAGCTCTCCTTTCTGATAAAAATGGTAATAACAGGTTCAAATCTGTGTGGGTGTAAGAAGTTTGCAACTTGTTTTTCTTTTTGTTTTTTCCTAATTTTTATTAAAAAAATTACAGAAAAAAAAATTCTTCCCACTAGCTGTTCAAAGCCACTCTTTGCCCTTAAAATATGTACTTAAATATAATTTCTAATCTGTTAATGAATTTGAGAAAAGTATCATTCTTCTCTTGTTATTTTATGTAAAGAGGAAAAAGTTGAGTTCGTCTCTCCCTGTCATTCCGTCTTTCTCTGTATTTCTTCATTTCAGGACCAGAACCTTCTCTTAAAGGCAGAGGAATCTCCAAGCTTGTATTATTTTATGCTACTTTATGTGAGAGGCTTTTTATCAATATTTCTCAGGAAATGGGTTTACCACACATTAGAAACATGAAGCTCAATTTAGGTTCCAATAATGTAGTGTGTGTTTGCCTACATTTCAAAATATTTAAACAAGTTTTGACATCATGCTGGTTGCCAAGGGATATTACATTTGAGGAACAATTCCCTGTTTTTGCTTCAATTGTCCAACAATACTTTACACTTCTCCTGACGTGCAGTGCTGCGACAGTACTTTTGCAAAATTTATGAATGTGACCTGTTTTATTTGATTATGCAGAACTACTCAGAAGAAAATCTTTCTTTTTATGGCAATTGCATTAGCCATAAATGATTAGAAGAATCATAGAATTCTGGCTGAAAAAAAATCCCTGAAAATGTAATATGAGAAATTTATAATGAAAAGTCTTTGCAAGAAATCAAATCATATACTGTTTTTTTGGTTTGTTTTTTTTTTTTTTTTTTTTTTTTTTTTTTTTTGTGTGTGTGTGATTTGTTTGGTTTTTATTTTGAGGGGTATTTTTGCTAAGAAACTAAAGAAGACCTTTTTTTTTTCCTTGAAAAATTAGTATATTTCAATGTGTTGTAAAGATTAGAGAGACAATTAGAAAATAAAAATTCTTAAAAAACTAGTTTTCCAAAGCAACTGCACTTTGAGAGAAATATGAGAATATCTCTGTCTAAAAACATTTGGGAAAAAGTGTCATAAATGGAGGGTTGATCACTGATATTTACTCTTGATTGAAGGATGATGAGAAGATATGCAAGTCTGAATAAAAGGGTTATGCATCTCACCTCTAACAGTTCTGAAAATATAATGACCAAAAACTAGAGGAGTTAAAATAAAATGAAAATTTAAGCCCTTGATATTTTCTCAAACTTTTTAACCCACCTTCAAATAGTATTTCTATTCTAAGTAGAACCATGTGAGCAAAGATCTATGTAGAACAATTCTGGCAAGGATTATGTTAACGTAGACATTATTAAAATAATGGTAAAATTTCTACGTGTTATAAGCATAAGATAATAATGATAGCTATTTATTTGTAAACCAAATAAATTGGTATTTTTTAACATGGATCACAAACATATGGATCTCTTGATGGAGAGAAAGACAAACACAGACTTATGAAGTTGTTGTGCCCTTTTTTAAAATAGTTATAGCAGATATTCCCTTGGTCTATTTTCTGTAAAATCTGATGCAAAGATTAATGAAAAAAAAAAAAAAAAGGAAAGGAAGTATATAATGGTCGAGTATTCTTCTTATTATAAAGTTTCTGCACTACAAATAATCTCTTTTCCAACCTGAAACAATAATAACACAGTATATGATAACTTCTTATTTTTAAATTATATATGTTCTGGTCTTGACAAGATGTGGTGCAATTGCCCTCGACTACAGGAGAAGTTGACTCAATTTCTCCTGTCAAGTGTTTTTAAGGATTACATAATTTAATAAATGTAAGTAAAAATATTTACTGCACTGTAAAGAATTCCTGAGCTGATAAAACATAAATCTTAATGTTTCAGTACCAAAACCCTCACTAAAATGTAAGGAAAAAAACAAAAATATTCATCCGAATCAAACACATCCTCCCCCACACACATATCACAGATAAATATGGTCTGCATAAATATAGTATAGTATATGCTATGAAAATATAGTATAAATACATTTTATTTCTAAATACTCATTTATATATGAACTGAATTTCTGACAAATGCATGCCCTTGTACTCTGAAGATATAAGCAGCCACATGCTGTTATATGCAATCATCCCATTTGAAAATCTCTTTAATTCCTGCTGAAACACACCTGTTGCATCCCAGGATCCTTCATTTCCTAATCATTCAGGCACACAGAAGCAGTCCATGGCTTCTTGCCAGCACAGATGGAGCATCTCCTTTCATCCAATAGAAATCAAGGCTCAAGAGAACTGCTCCATGCTTAAATCTCACTCTGATTGCAAGTCATTGAGCTGTAGTGAACTTTGGGGTTAAGCTGGAGAGAGCTCCAGGATACTGTGGTCTAGGCGTGACCGACAACACAGGCAAAAAATCCAGGTTTTGGGTGTTATTTTGCAAGTTGTTTGCAGGCAAGAATGGTTCTAGACAGCATAAATACTTTGAACGGAGACCTTAATCCCTTCTGCTTACATCAGTGCCAGATGAAGAAGTGACAATCCCATGCATGGCTGTCACCAAGGTGAAGAAAGCATCAGACAAGCCTAAAGAAATATAGAGGACTGAACTCATAGCTTCCTCTGTGCTTGCAAGATAAGCTCAAACACTGAGTTAGAGCTCAGTGGAAATACCTGACCATATTTCCACAAGCAGAAAAGTAAAAAGTCTCTCTCTTATGCAGCAACTAAGAGAAAAATGGATGAAATTCTTATAATACTAATCTTAATGAGATCTCCTCCATTTATTTGCATGGGGCCATAATTTCACCCACAATGTGGTAAAGTTAAAAGAAGAAATTATGTTTATTTTTAATGAGACCTAGTTTATATTTACTTTAATATGCCAAATTCGGAAACCCCACAAGGAGTGAGGTATAAATTATGAAACAAAAAATAAAGCTAAGAGAAATAAACATTAATGTAACAAAGATAATTTTCCATGCCCTGTGTTTTCAAATAAATAAATGCTACTATGAAGATACTTAAATAGTAAGCAAAAATATTTTAAAATCGGAGTGTCAAGGTAATAAGCCTCTCTCCTTGATAATCATCCTTGGAACACACAACTGACGCTCTTGAAGTTCTTGCAAAATTCTCAGTATATACCCCTGTGACATGTCTTTCTTAGTGTATGGAAATAAATCAAAGTAGAAAGTGTGGTTTTCTTACTTTTAATTTCATTTAAGAAATGTATTTGAAGACTTTATGAAAATGAAGGTTTTATGTGCACAAGTATTTTATATTATTCCTCTTGTAGATATTTAAAGAGAGGAAGTGAAATGACTTCATGGACATTTCTTTGTGTACATGAATTGATATAGAACTGAAAGAAATATTCTGAAGTCTAGGTAAAATATTGTTTCTGAAAATTAAGAAAACCATGTTCTTGAAAGCCCTAAGAGGCAGTCAGTACTTTATTAATTTACAAAATTACAGAAGAAGCTCAAAATGATGAATGTCTTTAGTTCCAGCAGTCAGCTTGCACTAGCTGGGTTAAATTAGAGCATAAATATGTTATTGATAGTACTTTTGCACAGAAACCTGCTGGCTAGGGTATTGCATAGGAAATGTTGAAGATTGCCAACACGAGTTACTTGGGCAGGGAAGAATCTGATTCAGTTGTTCCCTCCTGCAGCCGGCTGGAGGGCTGTGATCCTTCTCTTCAGTTAATTCTTTAACAATTGTTCAATAAAAACAAATTTAAATGAGGGAACAGGCGTTCCAGTCATTTGCTCCTGGCTGAATGATTTCATCACAGGATGATGATTAGGCTTTCAGTAGTCTCACAAAAAAATCTAATAAAGGACCAACATCCTGTTGTCTTATATTGTTACCATGAAACCGAGAGGAATAGGGGGAAAAGCAACTTGTTTAATGTCACAGAAGTCATCTGAGGCAAAACAAAATGCTTGAATCAAGGTCTCTTAACTTCTGTCATATTAAAAACACCACCCTTCCACTTCTTAGGGTATCTGAAAACAGTGTGTTCAGTACAACTGGAGACAAAGATGGTAACAGGATTTTAAAACTAATGATAGCCTTTAAAAAAAAAATGTAACTATTGTCTACAGTGCCACTTTTTCAGGTTGATAAGACCCTTATGTTCGTGAGAAGTTTGTAATATAAAATATGTACTAATGTGTGTTGAATTCAAAGCCTGGTTTATTTCAAAAATGAAGAGGTAACTTATCCAATTATCACTCACAATGCTGGAAGACATTAGAGGAATATAAAATTTGATCCCTCTAGTAATTGAAAGATGATGATCTTTGGGTAATGTTTATTAATATTCTGTTGTTCTGTCAGAATAGCTAAATAGGAAGAAGGAAAGACATCAACACCCCTGCTTTCAAAATATGGGAAACATTAAAACAAGCAACATATTGACAAATAGGGGACAGAAAACATTGTGAAAAGTAGTCAAGTCTGAGTATAAGGTGTTTTTTCTAACACAAAGCAAAGCCTTCATTTAAGCAAAAAGATGCTAAAATTGACACTGTCCCTCTAAGCAAGAAGTGTCCTCCATCTAAAACACTTAATCACACCCATCAAAGCACAGTATTTCAAAATATCTGTGTGGAGGAATTATTTGTCATTTTTTTTCCAGACTGTCATCCTGATGAAAGGGTTTGTTGTTTTTCAAACAATACTCAGACAGCACTGCTCAAGTTGTTCAAGATGCAGTTGGTGTTTGAAGCTTTAAAAACCATGAAAAACATCCATTTAAAAATGGTTAGTGTTATCTGCCTATCTCAATGCATTAATCTTCTTCTAAGACTGTGCTTTCAGAGGTGGCAGAAAAAGCAGGCAAATATACAACTTTAAAATAAAGTTCAGTTCCTGAACTACTTCATTATTGACTTCTTCAATTCTCCTCTGAGTCTCAAATTAAGCCTGTGGAGAATTACTGGTCTTAGGTATCTGTACTAATATTATGTCAGTGAATATAATAAAGGAGATCAATAACTACATTCATATGCCTGGTTTTTTGGTTTAAATAATTGTAAAGATTTTGCTTGTATGTTTATCACAGGTACAAACAGAATTAGACTGCAGGGGGTTGTCCTGTTGACTATAGCTTTTCAGAGTGTTCTCTAGGCCAAGCTCAACATAAAGCACTCTGTTATGAAAAAGAAATTAAACTGATTTTTTCTATAAGTTGTATCAGAGGGAATAGCTAAGCCTGATATTTTGTAATATAATGCAGACACAGAAATGAAAAAATCCCCTCCCCCCAAGAATAAAAAGAACAAACAAAGCAACCCCAAACCAGCCCAATCTAACAACCTAAGCTGTATTTTCTCTGCACTTGAATAAATCCAAATATTCCTAGAATACATAAAATAATACCTGGTTTAATAATCAAGTGGAAGCTCTGTATATCATTTATCGTCTCTTGGGGCTCCACTCAGCCTTAATCCAGATGATTATTCATTTGTGTGAATGAACATGCCAGATCTTTTACCAGAATCTTTTTCAACCTGAATGAAAAAGGAAAACTGTCAAATGCTTGCATAACTTAGGTCAGTAATTCCTTAAAGTACATTTTTTAACAGCTTTTACAGAGAGACGGACAGCAAAAGGGAGAGAGACTGTTTTTGACACTGCTTCAGCAGGATGTAAGTTTCTTTTCATCCTGGTGTAATGCACTGCTATTTTATATGATTATACTCAGGAACAGACAACAGCACTGTCAAGAAACTGTGTAACACATCAGTTACCTTGACTTCTTTAAACAGAAGTCACGGGTAGGTGCCAGTTCTTCAAGCAATAACACAACTGCTTAATCTCAGTCATAGTCATGTTGAAAAATGCTAATAATCAGCTTATTACATTGGAGATATTAGGAAACCGGATTTGAATTTCACATTTTTCTATGTGATAACCTAATTTATAGAATGACAGTGTTTGAGGTTAGAAGAAACCTCAGGAGGTGACCTGGAACAATCACCTTATTCAACCAGGACAACCTGAAGTCAGTTGCTGAGAACTGCCTTCAAACAAATTACGAATATTGCTAAGGAGAGAGGCTCCACAGCTTCTCTGGGCAATCTCTGCCTGTGCTCAGTCAACCTCACAGAAAAAAAAAAAANAAAAAAAAAAAAAAACAAAAAACCCCAAAAAAAAAAAAAAAAAAAAAAAAAAAAATCCTGATAGTCAGAGGGAACCTCCTGTATTTCAGTCTGTGTCCATTGCCACTTGTCCTGTCACTGGACACCAAGGAAAGAACCTGTCTCCTTCTTTACATCCTGTCTTTGCAACCTGTCTGGTATTTATGCACATTACCGAGATTCCCCCTGAGCTTTCTCTTCTCCAGGCTAGAGAATGCAAAGTATCTCAGTCTGTCCTTGTATGAAAGGTGCCCCAGTCCCTTAATCATCTTGGTGGCTCTTTGTGGGGTTGAGTATGTCCATCTCTCTCTTCTACTGAGGAGCCCAGACTTGATTACAGTGAGTAGAGGGGAAAGATCGTCTCCTGTGCAACAAGGACAGATTACTGTTGTCCCTCAGGACCCCCAGGTTCTTTTCTGCAAGCTCTGGACAGCCTCTAGCATATGTTAGTGTCTGGGATTGTTTCTTCATGGGTGCGAACATGACATTCCCTGTTGAGGAGAAGCTCTCATGAGGTTCCTGGCAGTGCATTTCTTCATCCAATCATGGTATCTTGAGAAGGCAGTGCAGCCCTCTGGTGCCTCAGCCAACCCAAAAACTCTCCCTCTCCCTCCAGGCAGAGGTCCAGCTGCTCTGTCCTTAAAGGGGACAACCCACCCTCCTTGCATTCCAGTCCTGTCTTTCTTAAAGAACTTTTCTCCCCACTGCAGCTCTTTAGTCATGGGAGCCATCCCATGAGTTTTTCGTTATCCCATGGTGATAACCCTGCAAGTGAGAAGAGTCAGAAGCCAACCAAAATGTTCTTAAAGCTTGTAAATGTCACTATAATGGAGGTGGAGTGTTAACTGAGAAAGTAAAAAAGTAAAACATGCTTTTACAAATTAGATTCTGTGCTGTAGCTACAAAGATGGTATGGACAAGAGTAATGTAAATCCTGAACATAAGAGATTTTATCTGACTCAAGTTGGAGGTAAAACCTTGTTCCCCCAATCTCTGCATTTCCATTTTACATTATATTACATTATTACATGCTGCCAAAATTGAAAGGGAACCAATATTTTTAATTTAGTTCCACTGATACACAAGGGGAAAAAAGGAAGCAATCATGGGTTTCTTTTGGTTTTTTTTCAAATATTCTTCAGGTCTGAAAAAGAAGAACCAAATTTGATACTATAGCGGCAATGGGAACAGTTGCCATGAAATGGGGTTCATTGTGTTAACTGATCAGTTTGACAGAAAAGGGTAGTTAGCATGACAGATTAGCAAGGAGAGAAGTAAAAGATAAAGCAAGGGGGTAAAAGATGTAATTTCATGACACTGTTTTTTTTCAGGAAAGACAATTTGTGAGTTCCCCATGTAGTCCCTGTTTAGTCCCCTTCAACAAATGTAGCTGAATGAAATGGTACGGGTAGAAACGGTGTCATATTCCCAGTGCAGGTAATTTCAGTGAGCCAGTTTACAGCTGCTGCTCAAGCTGTTGTGCAGGTGAGCTATGATCAAAGGGAGAAAATGGCACAGCTACTCCAAAGTGGCTTTGAAAGAAAATCCATTGTCTTGTAAAACTATACACTGAGATGAAGAGGGAAAAAAAGGAAGATGTAACTAATTCTTGTGGAGGAATGAGGGTTAGCAGAAGGTGAGGATGAAACATTTGCAATGGGCCATCAAACACTTAGAAGTCCACTAACTAAGGATATCAGACATGATTTTATTTTTTTTCCCTCCCAGTAGCTACCTCAATATTTTCTTTCCTGGGTGATGGTACCTCCAAGACTGTAATTATCAAATGATGGGTCTTGGTTTTGGACATAACTGGAAAAAAAAAAAAAAAAA
>VZRP01011834.1:300996-317249 GCA_013397995.1 Malurus elegans | reverse complement strand
AAAAAAAAGAAAAAAAAAGAAAAAAAAAAAAAAAGAATGCCTATGTTTCCTCATAAACTTAAAAAAACCCAGTAAAACAAACAAACAAACAAACAAACAAAAAAACCAAAGCGAAACAAAACCCCAATGACATCACATATTAATTCTTCATCTCTATTGCTATATGATATTCTGGTTTTGGAATGAAAGAAGGGAAATTTGATAGAATAGCCTTTATATATACTCTACCATTCACTTGAGTTGACTGCTCCCTTTGTTTCCGTGGAAGTTAAAATACAAACATCTGTTAAAATTCACTTCTTTTCTTAAATTTCATAATTTCCCCAAATTGCATTGAGTAGACAGTTTGTCATTGAGCAGGGATTGATAATTAATTTAAATTTTTGGCTTGGTATGGTTATGGGTATGGTTGATGGCACTGTGCATTAACATTCTGACTTTCAGATAATTGGTACAACATGCTCTGTGGGATCAGCACTGCAGTGGAGCCACTTAATGCAATGTTTTTCTAACATATTGCTTTCTGTCTGTATTTGCTCTGTGTCTTTCTTTAATGATTTCACTGCACTTCAAAACATTATATGAAATTATTTTTCATTCAGAAATTATTTTGGATTTTATTTATGGAATAAACATCCATATAATTCCTTAGTTTTCTTTTATTAAAATGTAAAATTAGAAGGAAAGAAAACCTTAAAATAAGAGGAAAAAATTAAATGTTTTAACCTTTTTTTTTTTACTCAGTGACTGCTACTGTAAACATAAGAAATGATGTCTGCAAGTTTATCAATTTGAATTTATCTTTCAAAATTTTTCAATTTATTCAAACCTTGTAGTTAATGATTGCAATACAGTCTTCAGTACCAACCTTTTTGTCCCTTTTTTGACAGGCCTTTGTCTAGGGTTATATGACATAAAAAGAATACAGGGATAGGCTTAGACCGTAATTAAAAAATGGCTCAATTCATAATTATCACTTGCTTTTTATTTAGATTCATTTTATCTCCAGTATCTGTGTCTCTTAGTGACTGGATTGATTCATTCCAGGGGGAGAAAAAAAGAGTTTATTTTGGCACAATTTGCAGTTCACCTTGTTGATAAATACTAATGTCAATCAGTGCAAATAATAAAAACATTAGCTGTAAAACCACATGTATGTCCGCCTTTAGAAAAAACATGCTTTTCATTAGGGAGAATAATTCTTCTATTAACTTGATTATGTGTCTTAGTGTCGGTATTATCTACAAACCAAGCTGTACGGGTGACATCAGTGTTTTTTTAAAGTGACAACTTGTGACAGTATCAGGCTGGAAAAAGGATTGGGGCAATCATCACCAATGTAGCCTAAAAGTATGTAAAGAACTGTTAAAATACTTTAACAAAAGATAAATACTCATTCCATTGTCCCAAAACTTTTCAAAGCACTATTTACTATACATGCATCCTCGGGGGTATAACTTAGAGACTTCAGTCTGTATTCTAGGTGCTAAAAGACACACAGTTTTTGTCTATTCCTGTAAGAAATGTTTGATGTCACATTTTAATAACTGAAGAATTTTGAAAGAAATTAAATTAGTAATTGGTCAGATTGTTAGTCTGGACTTCTTGCCGCCATTAATTTATACAAATGGTTGCTTTTGTTTCAATATTATACCTGTATTCTTTGATGAGCTGACCTTTTTCAGTCTGAAAACTAAACAGTCTGCATGCAATGAAAAGACCATATGCAATGAATAAATATTTATTCATGGGGAATGTAATGTTTAAATTAGAACGAAAAGGTCTCTTAGAACTAAACATCATTCAATTATAAAAGGGCAAAAGAAATATCCAAATTAGTCTCAGACTTTCCATGTCAAACTGGAAGATTTCAACTTGTAACAGAGCAATAAGTCAAAGAAAACTAAAATGTTTTGTTTCTTGTTTGTTCTCGCATGACGGAATTTTCTTTATGTTTTCCTCAGTTTACATCAGAGTCAGCGGGTTTGTATCATTAAGGCTAGAGAGATTGTTTGCTTTCTGTCCCAATAACATTCTGTTGAACAATTTCCCAAGCAGAGCACTGCTGCCTGGAAATGAAGATCCTTATCTGTCTCACTCTCACACAGTTAGTCTGAAAATAAGGGAACAAGCTGGAGACCAGTTGTGCTACCATGTGTTAAGACATGAACTGTAAGACTGTAATTGACAGTGAAGAAATTTTGAGTCAGCCTCAATTATAAAAGAAGTATATTAAGCTAAAATTGCGCATCATGCAGCAGACTGAGCATGAACAATAAGATGTCAAAACACAGTTCTTTAATCTGAACTGTGCACTGGTATCTCCATAGTTTCTGTCTTGCTGGGGAAGTAAGTAAGGTTTGCCAACATTAGCTATTTGAGAATGGCTGTGGTTAGATGATTTTTATAACTAAACCAAAGCAATAGGGTAACATTTTTGACATCAAGACCATCTGTGTTTTCGGGTTTTTGTATTGGGTTTGCCCAGAGAGGAAGTCCACAAGGTATTCTACTGCTTCTAACCTGAACTGGCATAAAAAGTCTAAAGGAATATTTCAAATTCTGACAAACTAATATTGGAAAAAAAAAATAGATAAGTAATATATTTGAAAGATTTAAACAAGGATTTGCTTCCTGACCATGTAGGATTTCTTAATTTTACTTTACCAGCTGAACAGTCATTTTCATAGGCAAGACCCTACATTCCTTCACCATTGAGTTCAGCTGTTGGTACTTTGTGGCATTGTTCCCAGACACTGAAAGAGTTTAAGTTATTCAAACATGACACTTTAATTTGAAAGATATATGAAATATTTTATATATTTCCTCTGAATAAAATCTTATGGCAAGCATTTTTTTTTTACAAATTAATTTGCAAAGAGCATTCTCTTCTATTCATTTAATCTAGAATCCTATCCATTTTCTTCATAGTCCACACAGAGTTTCAAATCTAAACCCAAACTCTGATTTGTGTTTGTTTATTGCTGTTTTAGCATTGTTATATGCCTACCAGCTCTGCAATTGAGAAAATCAGTCTTGTCTTCCCATGGTAATTTCTAAAACAACAGACTTCCTACAAAACAAGCAAATTGCAGCCACAAAAGGAAAGAGGAGGAAATGAAGACACATAAATCCTTTTAATCTCCAGTTGTATGTCATCGATTTAAAACCCACAACACTCTTTTATGGACAAAATGTAGCACTCCTTACAGTGTTATACCTCCTCCCTTCTTTCATTCCACACAAGGCATGATAGCACACATGTTTTGTGCAAATTCCAAAGTCCTGGTTGGATGGGGATATTTTCTCCAGGAATTTGTTTTGGTTTTGTTTGTTTATTTGGTTGCTTGTTTTTTCAGGATATGTTACGCAGAGCTGTTTCTAAGGTACATGTTTTCCATCAGCCAGCAGTCATTCTCCTTCCTACTCTCCATATCTAACAATATCAAAAAGCTGATCAGGGCACAAAGAGAATTGTTTACTTCTTCATGAGCTAAAGCTAATTTTTTTTTCTGTGTTTCCCTTCAAAAAAAAAACCATTTGCATGCATAGCATTACAAATTTGGTAATTAGTTACAAAATACTTCACTTATTTTATGCATACACAGCAGTTGTTCTTATGCACTCTCTAGCTTTCAGCAGCCTTTTGTTGTAGGTATAACACATTTGGATGCACTCTAGCTTTCAGCAGCCTTTTCGTGTAGGTATAATACATTTTGATGTCAGGCATGCCCTTGCTGGAAGTCCAGCTTGGTTCCCTTCAGTTGCGGGTCTTCAGTCTCAGTTAGTTCCATCACGAGGCAGAAATCCTGCCAGATACATCAGCAGTGATTTCTAATTTCCCTGGTCCATTACACACCAGGTAATGCCCTCGATAAGGTAAACTTGTGATGCATTTGAAAAGACCCAGCAGAAAGAGACTGCAGACTGAGGAGCATAAAAAGTTGTTTTGGTGGTTTTTATAACTTTAATTTTCCAATTTCAAGGGAAATTTTGTCTATGTTTACTTTTCTGAATGATAAGTCACAGCTATTGGATCTCTAGTCTTGAAGTAATTGTTGTTAATTTTCTTGATTTAGCTCGAGGTGTGTAAAAATATTGAATATTAATTGTTATTTCTCCAGCTTACATACAAATGCCATGCAAATATTTCAGCAACATGTTGTACCTTCTCTAAACATATATTTGTTTTGGCACATACTGCAATCTTTAGGGATTATTAAAATTTGCATGTGGCTTGCTTTGTTTTTTTTTGTTGTTGTTCTTGTTACTGGTCAGCTGGACATTATGCAAACTTCAATGAAGAGAACAAACTAGAAAACAAGGAATTTCCTTCTCTGTCAGTAAACAAAGTAATATCCAGACTTTGCATAAACAGAAAACACAGAAGCTGAAAAAATGCTGAGAAAATGGCAGTACACAATGTTTTAAATTAATTAGAAAAGCACAGCCCTGGGATCGGGGACAAGTGAAATACATAAGGATATACACATATAAGCCTACCCTTTAAAATCAGTAGAAGTTTCAACGAGTTAATTTAGGAATAGGTATAACCTTAATGCACATTGTGCTGAATGCCATTTTAACTTGATCCCTTTGGGAAACTTTCAACTATTTCAAATTCAATTCCAGATATTTATATGCCTATGTTCAATTAACTGCAAGTACATATTTACGCTTTACTTTCCCATCTGAAGTTAATTTCCAGTGACACTATTTGTATTTAAGATTCCGTTTTAAGGACTGGATGGTGCTGTTGTTGTTTTGGAGAATTTCTTTAGAATTTGTTGCATTTCCTGAGATTTGGAAGGTTAGTTAATCAGCTTTTTGTTTGTTTTCCCAACAGGTCAGTTGTTGAGTGATTGCTTATTTAATTAAGTAACAATTCTATTTGGTATCTAGGCAGCATTGCAGATGTTGGCACAACACTAATCAATATATAGGACATTATTTGACAATCTTAACTAAGGCTGAACAGTACTTAACATGCAATCTAATTTCAGACTGACCATAAAATAACAATCAACATAAGTAAAGACTGCAAAATAGAATCCCAGCTATTGATTTATGTGGCACAGTACTTCTTTCTGTGCACTATTAATTTATTTCCAGTGTTTTCTTTTAATTGGTGGACACAAAGCCATGAAATAGTCAGAAGTTATAGCTTCTCTTTACTGTTTTAATTGTTTTTATACTGTATCAGGAAATGTTGTGCACTTATGTGAACACATAAAATACATCCAAAAAAGAACAGAATAAGCATTTGAAAATCACTGTAAAAATGGAATCACTGAAGTGAAAAATAAAGATGAAGGAGAAGGAAACAGTCTATTTTTTTCCCCTCTTCTCAAAATTGTGTCAAAATTAATGACTTGGACAATCCAATGTTTAAGATTACGGTTAAAAGAAGATACTTAGAGCTGGCTTATTAACAGCATAGCTCTTTCAGCTTTAAAAGTTTGGGGAATAAGATTTCCTCTTTTGTGAAGAGTTTCTGGGAAAATGTTAATCTGCAATAACTCCACTACTTCTAAAGAGAAGTGAATGTCTTACATAACAGAAAATACTGAGGTCTTGAGATGAAATATTGTTTTTGTTATTTAGGTCAGTAAAATCAAAAGAATCTCTTAACTGAAACAGCTGGGGTCAGGGTTCCCACTAAAGACATTATTTAAAACTTTTGAATTAACTCTCATTAAATAATATGTGTTGCAGAGCTGGAAAAAGGAATGCACAGAACTGTGCCCTCATTACAAAACAGAATTACCCACTCCCCACTCCCCCACTTCTTTTTCTCCTGAATTCAGTTTAACATTCAAAGTATACAGCTAGTAATTCTGAAGGCCCATCTTCAGCATTTCTATTATTTTTAAAGGGACTGGAAGAAGTGGATTCAAGCAAGCAGTCCAAGAACTGAGTCCTGAGAGAGCTCTGCAATCACAAATTTCCAATTTGTTGGACATCGTGTCCCCCATATTTAAGCTTTAAATCAGTTTTAAATCTGACTATCCTTAGAAAATTCTGCATAAACTTTCTAGTCCTGGAGGGAAGAACTTCTCTACAGACCAGAGATAGATTTTAAGTCACTCTTGCAAAAAAGCTACTTCCATAAGAGACTGGGGATTATGCCTTACAGGAATTTTATAAATTCAGATTTGTTGAGAAAACAAATATAATATACCCTCTACCCTTTTAAAGAAAGGAATGGAGGGGATTTTCACCAAAATGTTATTTTTAGTAAAGGAATTACAGAAAATTAGGACCATTTAGTTAACAGATTTTTGCTGCTTCTCTTTAAAATGCACATACAATTACTTTTCCTTAAAATGTTTACAGCACATAAATGTTTTTTACAAATTTGTGATTTTTATTTATCTTCAATGTCACACCAGATGCAATTTTATTCCTGACAGAAAAAAAGGTAGATGGTTTTGAAGAATCTGTGCCATACTCCTATTCATGAGATTTCAGTCACATTTATTTTATACCTTTTCCCTTAATATCGGTATCTTTGATAACTGAAATAAATAAGTTCCTCCTGAAGAGCAATGGTCCACTGAAGTCTTGTGAGATAGAGAGCAACTGAGCATCAAATTTTTAAATTACTAATACAATAGTTTCTCTCTTTCTTCTTCAACCAACATAAGAGGCTAAAGTGGTAATTTTATGAATCTGAATTGTGTAACATTGACACAGGAACTGCATGTAATGAGTAGCCTTCCTTTTCTACTAAGAATCTACAAGCCATTAAAATTCCTCTGCATAAAGGAGGAATCTGGATGTGAGGTAAACCTCAGTAAGCAGATCTGTGGTTTTAATTTAGTAGATGAGAGCACTTTTAGTCCCCCTGGTCTGGGGGCAGATCCTGCCTTTTTTGCCCTTGCCTGTTCATTTGATGATTTTATAAAGAATAGGAAAAGGATCAAATATGTCCAATGGCTGTAACATGAGGACCATGTGTACATTTTCTCTTCATTTGAGTAGGAAAATACAAAAAGCTTTTCTTTGATTTCCAGTAATTAACCTTGCCAGACAGACCATGAAGAGTAAACAGGCAATCTGCAGTCAAGCATACAGTTGCCCTTCTATAGGGTCATGTTGACTTTATGAAAAGCACAATTACTTACTCCTCAGGAAATCTTGTTCAAGATATTGTAATCAGGAGGAAAATAGAGAAGAAATTAATGTAATCAATGCATGCAGGTTTTGATTAAAGCATCAGGAGTATATGTATCCCTTGATGGTTTGTTTCATATTCTCAGGTAAGACTAGGAAAGAAGTATCTATTTGAAATATCTTTCAGTTTTATACCCGTCCAGAAAATACGACAGCTCAAAGGCAAGAAGGAACTCTGAGGAGACATTGTCATCTCAGATTTTATATTAAAGGGTACCTCATGGGTTCCTTGCAAGGTCCTTGTTCAGAAGTCACCAACAACAATCTACCTCGTGAATAAGAGATGGGTGTAGGGCCATGAATTTCAGAGAAGCTATGTCCCAGATATTAGAAACAGGATACTTCATGACTATGCCAATGTCAATGTATCCTAGGGACTAAAACTAGTGGATCTATAGCAGGGAATTTTTGAAGCTAAAAATCTCACTCGACGGAAGGTAAAAAGTTGAAGTCCCATAGTTTTCATCCTTTTTATCTTTTGTTTTCCTAATTCACAGAACTTAGTCTGATTCCCATTTGAAACTGGTGTTCACTAAACATACTATTGCAAAATTCTTCCAATTCCCATTCATCTAAATTAAATTGTGTTCTTTTATTATGAGACACGTCTGCATTATGCTTTGCATCATGGATGTGCACCGCAACACCTGCAGGGACCTAAACCCTTACAGGCCCACAATCAGAAACAGTGATGCAAGTTAATAACTGAAATAAAGGAAATTTACATGCTGGCCAGGGCTCATCTGGCCTTAATTCCATCCATAGCCTGGTGGCTAATGCTGTATAGCATCTAGGTAAGACTGTTCTGGTAGCAATTATGGTAGGAATCATAGGAATTTTGACTGGGTGTGACCTATGATCTTTGTGTTAGGAAGCAATTTTTAACCCCTAGACCACTGTGGTAGCAATAGTCATGGTGCAAATCACTTTATAGATGTGTTCAATTAGGACACATAACTTCAGGCACACGATTCTGATAAAAGAAGACAGGTAGTCCTTCAAATTAGTCCCCAAGTAGAAAAGAGAAGAATCAAGTTGAGTTTCGATTCCTTTTCACTGCCTTAAGTAACAAGAGGACACAGTGGGAGAACTGTTCCCACTCAAACTCCTGTACATCTCATGGTGTTTTAATGTATAGTTGGATAGTTGTAATATACTATATACTTGCAATCTTCTACCCATGTAATTATTACAGACTTACTCTATTATGAAAATAGAAAATCAGAAATTCTTCATATGTCATTCATTTAATCTTGGAACAACCATGACAAAAAAACTCAGCCAAATTTTAGTATCCAAGGAAATCACTAGTGGAAAACAAGCAACTCTCCACTTTTTTTTTTTTTTTTTTTTTTTTTTTTTTTTTTTTTGAGGGTAGTAGTTTGAATCAGGCTATGACAACATCAGTGGAAAACACTCAGCCATGTAGATACCTTATACTCCTCCTGGATGCTGGGCTGGCTTGGATAAAGCATTGCAGAACTTGCACTCTTCATTCAACTGGTGTCTTGCAGCTTTGATTCAGTGTGCACAGCAAAATAATTCCCTCAGCACATTAGGTCCCTGTCTTTTCACAGCTGAATGAGTCCCTGGGGCTGCCAGCTGAATCTCCTGCAGCCACCTGATACCTGCATGGCCCAGCCAAGCCCAGACAGAATATCTTGGTGTATTCAAGCTCCTTTTCTCTTCAGCCAGCTCAATCCAATGTTGATCAGAGCTCATTCATCCCGGTTGCTCCCACAGTGAGACTCAGTGAGCTAAACTTCCTTTTCATGTGACACGCAACATGCATTTTTCTGAGGAGGATACAGCAGAAGTTGGCAACCTTTGTTCTACCATCACTGTATTTTCTAGCCCACGCAAATGCAGGGAGAGCAGCCCTTGCCTCATACGGGCTATTTAATCTGTTCATGGGGTGTGTACTCTCACATTATTTCTAGAATGTAACTGCAAAACTCACCAAAGACTTTTAGATCTGTCATATTTTATCCTGCAGAAGCTCCAACCTTCTCTGTCTGCTGAATATATTTTTTTTATACAGAGGAATTTCTTAAAAAACCCAGGAAATGGAAGAAGGACAGAACAAATATATCATTTAGAACTAAAGAACTCAATGCACAAGAGCAAACAAGGAAGAAAAGGAAAAGATAAATTGCTTATACACCATAGTCCTTATGTTTGTGAGAATAAGTGTCCCAGCAGCATTACTCAAATTTTGCAAAAGAATAACATGGATCAAATATTAATGAACAAATATTATAAACTACTGGGAAGATAAGCCAACGAGGGAAAATGATAATATATATGAAAAACACATTGCATTTTTCTGAGTCATTGACAATTGAAAAATTACCTTGATTGCTTATGGATTAGCAAAAATGGTACAGGATGTACCCCACAAGCTACAAAATCATGCAATAGAACAATAAGACCAAACTCTTTAATCCTTCATTATACATAATAAAATTTCAATTTGGTCAACTTCCTTTCTTGTAGTATGAACAGAGATTTGAGAGGATACAGAAAAAAAACCCCAATATTTAAGGTTAAAAGAGAACATTCAGTGCCAGAAAAATCTTTACCTTGACTAGCATCATAAGAAATGAAGCACTGATTAAAAAAGATCAGATAAATGTCATAAGATGCTCATAATTAAAAAGATTCTGAGGGACTGTCTGTGATTTAGCACATCTTAGTTCCCACTATGAACATTCTGAGAAACTGATTAGGTAGGCTACTATTACATTTGTAATAACATTAAGTGCACATTAAATGTACATATAGAAAAATACATACATATGTAATATGTAAAGGGGCACACATACACATGCATGGTTTACATGTACACTTATACACACTTGCATGCAGCAAATTGAAAAAAGACTTCTCATTTTTGAGTCACTGCTAGAAATAACTTCAGAAAATTATTAAAGGAAGTTAAAGTTTAGGGAGAAAGCATAAAAGAAAGTACTGAGGAGTAACAAAGATATTGGTAAAAATGTCAGGATAACAGCTAACTTTAAATATACACTATATGTATATACTGACATATAAAAAATATGAATATCCTATTAACTGCTATGGGAGGAAAAGCCAAGTGAATGTCATTTCACCTGATAAGGATTTTCCCACTTCATCACTATTAAGAGGCCAATAAGGGCCATCTATTAATGTTAGAATTGCAATGCTATCAGATCTAGATAATGTGCTTTAGACAATTTAAAAAGACCTAGCTGCTGGAAGCTTTGGAAGATAAAGGTCAATTTCCACTAAGTGTCTGGAAATGATGAAATTACAGTTGCCTGAGAGAAAACCAGTATGGTGCCAATATCTAAAAACCATGAATAGGGTGACTTACGTCATTAAAAGCTCATAAATTAAGTTAGGCCACTATAGTTCTGACACTGATCCCAAAATTATGGCAGAACTGATACAAAACTTGGTTTTCTCTCTCTTCAATATTTCTTTTTAACAAGTCTTAAATTTGTTGGATAAAGTAATTGAATGATGTATTATTTCAAATATTTAGAAGTTTAAGGAAATTATTTATTTGAGTGATCTCATGGTAGATGAATAAGTTCATAATATATATTTTTATGCAGGATGCTTCATGCATCAGGCTTTATATAGATATGAATTGTTAATATGCATTTTTAGAAAGTGATGTCAGGCAATCTGCAGTTCTTAGTCTGCTTCCAAAGTTTAGCCTTTTTACCATTGACACAAAATGAACAAAAAGTAGTGGTGAAATTAGCAGAGGACTGTTGTGGAAGTTGTATTAAACAAATAGGATAATGACATTGAAAAGTCTACTTTTCACAGCAAAATATGCACAATTAGAAAACATTATTTCACTACAGTCTAAAATCAAGTTCTTCATCTCAGAGGGAAGAACAGAGATAATTCTGGATGGGAAAAAGGTATATCAGAGAGTAATCCTAACAAAGGTACAAAGTATTGACTAACTAATGACCCAAGGAATGCTGTCTATATTCTAGATTTACGCATGTAAAAAATATCATTTCAGATGGAAAAGTGAAAACACTAGCAAAAATATTATTTGCAGTCACTATCTCTTTTTCCTCCTCCATTGTTTAAGAGACATTTAGATTTGTTCTTTTGTTGAGTATTCAGGATAACCAATGAAACTGGAAATCTAAGAAAGGACCATTGTTATCTTGAGTATGCAGACAAGTCAGTGAAAGTTTCTTTGGCATATATTCGATGAAGTTATATTCAAGACAGAAAAACAAAAAAAAAAAAAAACCCCAGAAAACTGTGAGGAGAGAAGCTCACATTGAGAATTAACTCAGAGCAGATGTTGACAAGGGACTTAATCCAGGTGTCAAAAACCAAGGAGCTTGAATCATTGACTTCTGCATCTGCTGAGGGCACTTTGCCCAGACAGCAAGCCAGAAACACATAACATGATGGAGCTCTTAAGTACATGGTCTGACTAAAACATCTTTGGACTTAGATTTGGATTTGGATTTAGAAATGCAGTTGAAAAGAATCTGAAATATTTCTAAATAATGATTTTTTGGTAAAGAAGCCATGTATAATTTTGGTTTGTTGTACTGACAAAAAAAAAAAGAAGAAAAAAAAAAAAAAAAACGACAGCGAAAAAGCTAGTAATCTATGGATTTCCTGCTAAGAAAAGAAAATAAAAATAAAAAATATATCAGAAGAGTCAATTTTATTTGAACACTAGGCTGTGATATGATTCTTCAGAATTTTGTTTCATAGATTAATAGCTAGAGTCTCAGAATGCTTTAGCTTCACAGATACAAAGAACAGGATCATGTAATTTTCAGCTACTATTGCATTTCTACTGTGCTTATCATTAGGAATAAAATTTAGGTTGCTTCAGGTTGTAACTACATTTATTATATCTTCAGGAAATTTTCCAGGACTGTTAGAAAAGGACAGAAAACCTAACCTGTATTGTCTTCCTGGAGCTTCGCTTACGAATGTACTCTGATCATTATTTCATATTACACCTCTTTTTCATATTAAAAGTTCACGTCATAAGTCAGAATCTTTCATACACCATTGAAGTGCTAATATTTCCATTAAACTACCATTCATTTCCTGATTTACTGCTCAGTCCCAGGGCTGTCAGCCAGCAGCTAAACTGTGGTTTTAATAGTGTGGAAATAGAATAAAATCGATAACTAGAGAAGCCTCTGACTTTGTGAAGTCAACCTTAATCATGAATCAGTTATCTCCAATTTTTTGACATAACTCAAATAGATTGCATTAAGGCAGAGTGGTACCTGAGAATTTATGACAAGGTCATATCCCAGTAGTGTCAGGGACTTTCCAGCCCTGCCTAGGGCACTTGCAGAACACTGACCTTTCAAACTTCTGCCTGTTTAAACTGTTTATTGCCTGCGGTGTGAGAGGAAGCAGAGAAGGGAGAACATGGAACTGTGGGACAAAGGTCACAGCTCTGGAGACCTCTAGTATGTGCTTTTGTTGGTTTTGCCAATTTATAGGAAAAAGCAATGAAGTGGATAAGGTAGAAGTAGCCAGAGTATGTTGTGACATAGTAAAGATATTGCTGATGTTGCATATATATATGTCATACTGACCAAAAAAAAATCTACTATAGCATGTCTAATGAGAAAGCACAAGCATTACAAGTATCCATGGACTCAAGAGTTATCCTATTTCCAGTACAAACAGCAAATAAACTGTACAACTTGAAATTTTAATGAAAAACAATAATTAAAAAAAATGTTCTGCTAAGTATGTTCTTTCAACTTCTCATTTGCTTAACAGAGTGACAGCACAGTCCATGCCAGCTAACTGAAGCATTTCTGGCTGTGATTACACTGCTATTTCTTTCCTCAAACCATGTCCTTCCAGTGATATATCCTTTTAAGGATGTCTTTTACAATGAAAATGACATAAAATATTAGTATTTTTATAAAAGGAATGCAAAAATATTTTTTGGATTGTATTAATGAGTGAAGATTATTCTAATGCAGGAAAGACACAGCCTTTGTTACAAATCTCAAGTGTGATCACATTTGAAGATTATGTCTTATTGCCTCATAATCAGAAAATTGCAATGTCTGCATCTTAATTCCAAAAGGCTTTGCAAAGACCTGGGAAACTACAGAAATGGAAAAAATACAAGAAAAATTAAGTCAAGTATGTCTCATCTAGTAAGGAACAATGACTAATGAAAATGCAAGAATACATGGCAATTCAGAAAGACGGTGAGATATTAAAACTCACAAGCACGGATTATTTAGAGTACCTGAGGCATAATCAAGTGGAACAAAGTTAGCTGAATAAGCATGAAGTGATAAGGCACCTTGGCACCAATTCCTGTTACACTAATAATTCATTTCCCATAGGAAGTGTCTTTAATAGACTTGTGATACTACTTACAATTAAGAAATAATTGATCTTTGACAAAGGTTCTCCTTCTCTGTTCCATGCAGTCATTGGAAAGATCTATGGGCTCAAGCAGCTCAGCTCATTTACACCAGCAGAGAATTCAGTCTTACTAGCTGTGTCATGAAGATAAAAAAGAAAAGTATGATGCAGAGCATGGAAGGGATTTGTGTGGTGCAAAGTTCAGTTAAATGTTCAGTCAGACAGGAGAAGATAAACAGCATGGCCACTCTAAAACAATAGTGTTTTCCTGAGTCTTTCTTTCAATCTAATAAGTATCCCCTCCATAATTTCAGTTAATATTTTTGATACCATATAATGAGTCCACCCTCCTCAGCATGAAAATTTAAAGCATATTTTTATCTGTCTAATTCAAAAGATGCATCAAGATTTGCTCCAGGTTACAGTTATGCTGTAGCTTCCAGACACATACTGTTAGTCTGGATGAGGGTTTCTGTTCTTACACAGAAGCAGATACAATCAGAAATTTCACACAACTGTTTTTTTGGTTTGCTATAAACAGACTATGTCCAAAACCTTGCATGGCATTTAAAACCTACTGTGTGAAAATCTTCATTAAAATAGAAGGACCATGAGTCCATGTAGATAAATTATTTTTTTTCTGTTTTACACTAGCCACTCAGACTTCATACAGAGCACAGCTCCTTTCACAAAGAAATGCTGATAGGCGTTTTTATTGTAAAATGCAGACATTTTATTCTTTTATAGTCATTTGAACATGCAAAAGTAAATACTTTAAGAAACAATAATTGATAAGTAATTTCAGTTCTATGAAAGGAACATTTAAAGAAAAAGAGACATTACATTCTCTGACAATTTTATGTTACTTTTGCATGAAACCAGTCACAAAATATGTTAGACATAAGCCACGAGTTATCACAGAGCCATTCACATCCTTACCACTATTGCAAGACCGTATTTTCAAAGAGAGGGATATTGTCAGTATTTTTGTATTCATGGATTCACTCTTGGGAAGAAAGGCTTCTAGGAAAACCAAAAGTAAAAGAGGATACTTCTCTTTTCAAATCTTCTTGGAGTAAAAGCCAGAGACATTTAATCGAAAAAGTAAGACAAAATATCTCAATATTGTGCCTCTGCAATCTTCCTCCCTCTGCTCCCACAGGAATTCTTCCCTTGGTTTTGGCTCTCCCTCTTTGATTTCTGTAACAATTTGTCACTTGGCTTTGTGTTTTTTTGGTATCAGTCACTTCCCTATAAACCCACACCAATATTTCCAAGCTGAGAATTCCCTTACTATCAGAGAACATACCTGCAGAGACCATTGGAAGATAAGCAGAACAACAGAGGGTACAATACTAAAAATTGACATAAGCTTTAAAAATAAGTCTATACCTGCTGAGAACTTAATAGTGTCAGTGTATGGCTCATCACTCAGCAGAACTTGTCAGAGGCAGCGCCAGGTGACAAGATGGAAAGCATGAGGAGAGCAAGCAGGTGGCAACACAAAAATGCTGAGAAACACAAGACTCTATATTTACTAGCTTGTTGCCTTTTTTTTTTCTTCTTCTTCCTTTTTAAATCCCTGAGAGCTCAAACAGCAATTCTTCTGCACAAAATCCTCTCCCTCCGGCAAAACACACAGAGCAGTCCAGCACAGCAACACCCTCGTTAACCCTGGCACAGTAGACAACACTCAGTTGCTCTGCTGCTGTGAAAAATGTATGAATTGCCTCTCTGAAACTAGCATCAGCACATTTTTAATTGCTTGTTTTTCAGCTTCATTCTTTTGCTTACAATTGTTGTGGAGCAGTACTAGAGTATGCAGATACCAATTTTTAGCATTACCTTTTCCAGAATATCCACCATCAGTCCCCTCCCAATCTCTTCCAGTAAGTAACTAGAATTACCACCATCCAAAAACTCAGTGATACCACACCTGTGAAATAGTGGTTCCAAATAACCAGTAATCCATGTTGAACACATGAGTGTGTGACTTTAACTTTTGTAGCAAATATAGAATACTTTTTATGGTCACCACATAAATCTGCTTCTGAACAGAAATTCTGTTTTCCACCACCAACTACCTCTGATACAGACACTTGTAAACTGCACTAAACCATGTGAAGTGTTTTATGGCAGAGGAACAGGAAATTAATTAAGATTTATTTTCTCTTCTGATCTAAGGCAAGAATTGAATTAAGCCACTGTACCTGACATACTGAGGTTAGACTTAAAGAAAATTTTTAGGCATCATCACTCAAAATATTGAGGTCAGACTTTCAGAAAGCCTTCAGAAATTGTCATTCATACTGGAATATTAGAAATCTAAACCTCTGAGAAGCCTTTTTAAGAATGAGCAGCATCAGGCTTTGAAAATGTGGCAGCTAATAGTGTGGCTAACTAACTTTATTATGCAAAGGGCAGCTGGGCCACTAGGAAACACACTGACTTGATTTGGGCTTCAACATCAACTTCAAGCCCAGTGACAGAAAGTTGCAGACTGAATGGCCCTTCTCATTAGACCACTTAGAGAGCTGGAGATTTTCTGTAAGATTTTCCTGACCCTCAGGGTATTTAATCTTTCTATTTCCCCTTTCCAGAGCTTGGCCTCAATAGCATGCTAGAGAGCATGCTAGACTGGAGGGAAAAGGGAAAAAAAAAAAAAAAAAAAAAAAAAAAAAAAAAAA
>VZRP01011834.1:279021-289467 GCA_013397995.1 Malurus elegans | reverse complement strand
TTAAAAAAAAAAAAAAAGTAGATTGAATGAAAGTGTATTTTTTCTGATACTAAATTCTCTTTGTTTTGTGCCTGAAGGTAGATCACACATGCTACAATATTTGCTCTTTTCTTTGCAGGCAGAAGTTGTAACATTGCCAGATCTCATTGCGAGCTTTCTTTTTCTTAATGTCTCCTTGGTCAAATTCATATAAATAATGAGGATTCCCCCTTGAATAAAATTAATTTTCTAACTTATATTTCAGTTCAGAAAAGTTTTAGAGCATGTTTCACTGCATCTAAANATTTCTCTCATATATGGAGAAATAGAAGCAGACGTAACTGTCATATTTCTCAGCTATGAATGTTCTCCCTGAAGTTAATTCAGGTAAAGCTTTAAAGGCCTTAGAAAAGACATAATTTTTACTTAGCATGCTGTAATATCAATTTATGGGGAATTAAATTAAGTGTTCTTTTTCTTGGAGAGGAGCTTGTCCTTGTTCCCAGATCTTCAGTGGTTTGAATTGCATTTAAAAAATGCCATTCTCCACACTGAGATGAAAAGAAATTAATTTCTCTAGTGAGGCAAGATGTATCCAACCACGTTTCTGTACAGGTTGCTGACATATGGTGTATTTATTTCTGCTGAATATTTCACTATATTTCTACTGATGTAGTCCTGTGAGAATCACCCAGTTTGCAGTGAAGTGGCGCAACAGGGTGGCCAGCAGCAGAGCCTCACAAAGGGTGCCCCAAGCCACAAAAAAAAACCAAAAAAAAACCGGACTTTTCTTACTACGAGACAAAAGAGGTATGGTTTGTCTTGACAAAGGAAAATGCTTAAATAGCCCACTATACAACAAACTGTAGAGTTTATCAAGCACATCCGTTTTTTTTTCCCAACAAACAACAGGAAGAATGTTCTAGAGACATGCTTTATTTAACCCAAATTACCAACCCTTTATTCCAAGCTTTTAGCTGCAACCGCACAGCACCAGGCAACCAAAATTTAACAAAGTATGGTTTTCTATGGAGAAAAATAAGACCACATAAAATGGAAAGAAACAGCTTAAAGCATGATTTAGAAGCAGTTATTGCGTGTGCTCTGAATTGTTCAGCAAATGTAGTAAACATATATAAGCAAGCTGAATCATATCCATGATCAGTCTCCAAAACCAATGCAAGTCATTATCCTGGACAATGAGAAATTCATGTTATGGATATTCGNAAAATAAAATAATAAAATAAAATGTTTCCCAGGGCTACTGTTATCTTTAAGCTGATCCTTCATTCTGGATTGTTTAACATCATTTTCCAATACGCCAGTTTAATATTACTTGGATGAAAAGTGGTTCCATATAGATGATAGATTTTCTGATTATTGTGGAGATATATTTAACATTTTTTTTTATTTTTATATGAACACTTAGAGACATACAGATATGTAAGAAGGCATATGGTTTGCATGTGCATAAATGTATTTGTTTTTTGAGCATTAGGGTAATTAATTACAGACTACTTCTTAGGGTATTTAAAACAGATAAATTGACGTAAATTCACACAACTTCATTTAACAGTGTGCAGACTTATTTAGAGCAACAGAATCTGACAGAAGAAGTATTTCAAACTGTCATATAATGACAGTAAAAAGGCTATTGAGACCATGGTTGAAATAATACAATACAATGAAAACTGGTCTTAGTCCCTGCTTTTTCATCCTATGCGATATGATGCACAAGGAGATGATTGGTTGAGATTTGCTGGACTTTATATTTACTGTCAGCAGTAGAGCTGTGAGAACTGTCTGAGTGCTTCATGGGCATGGAAGTTCACCAGCATGCCAAATGCTGTTAAGGTAAAATAAATATACTCCTAGAGCCTACTGACCACTAACAGATGAGACCTCGGATAATAAAACATAGGTCTCTTTTCCCAAGCAATAAGTGATAAGAAAAGAAGAAACAGCTCCAAGTTGTGTCAGGGAGGATTTAGGTTGGATATAGGAAAAAAATTCTTCACTGAAAATGTTGTTGAGTTGGAACAGAGTGCCCAGAGAGGTGGTGGTTAAATTCCTCAAACACCTTGAGGAATTTTAGACATGTAGCTGTGATGCTTAGGGACATGGTTTGGTGATGGACTTGGAAGTGCTGGGCTAATGGTTAGAGTCCAGGATAAATGATTGTATGATTCTATAATTCATTACCCTTATCACTGTAGGAAGTCAGGAGGAATTTCAGTCCTATTGCCTGTATGCTACTGTGAGCTGTATGCTACCGTATGAATAATATTTCACCTTTCTGGGTTAAAAGGGGTAGCTTCATCTTATCTCATCTGCTATTAGTCAACAGGGAAGCTCCATAACTTTTAAAATGCATGACAATACGTTTCAGAGTCCTACATCTTTCAATATTTGTAAAACCTCTGCAGAGAGCCTTGTGAGCCTTGTTTGGCTCTTTGAGCCAAACCACAAGAGACCAAAGTCAGGTATTTCAAGTAATGAGTCAGGAAACTCCGTAAAATTTTTATAATTTCTTACAACGCTGAATACTTCAGATATAAATCTGTGTACTTGCATTGTTTTGCAAGGATAACATTAAGATCACAGCCCTGCACAAGATTGTGATGAATTCTCTGGTAAATGGATAAAAGATGGAATTTTTGAAACTTCTGGTTTGCTTTGTTTTCAAGACAGCTTGCTAGAAAATGGTCTTGGTGTAGTTCTTTAAAAACAGCTAACTGAGCATTTAAATGACATTGGAAATATTATCATGTGCTGTATACAAAATTTATGGAAAAAGCACTTGTTTTTCACTTTTAAAATATTTTAGTCTTCTATTCTATATGTGATGGTCTTCCACTAATACCATAAGCAAAAAAAATATAGGCATTTTATTTTTTCTACCTTTTGGTCTTTTTCTCTCTTTCTGTAAAAGCCTATTATCTCTAAGTTACCTTACAGTTTTGATGGATAGTGAAAACAGTAATATTCTGTATTCTAAAAGACACGCATTTGCATAACTGATTTATTGAAACATGCTGAAGCAATTGGCATTGTAAAATATTATGAGCACGAAAAGTGCTTTTTTCATTAATCACTCTAAATAGTTCTGACATTTTTTAAGGGCCAATTTTATGTGGAAATTATCCAAACCCTTTGGGTAAAACAATTTGTTATTTAAAACCTTTTAACGTGGATTGGTGATACTACTTCAATTTGTTTCAAGGGAAAATTATATAGCCTTTTGGGAGACAACTATAACCATAGCTAAAGGACATATTTATTGAATTTAGAGATACAGTTGCATTTGTTATCATTAACAAATATTAGGGCTGTTCTTTTTCTTATAAAAAATATGATTTTTATGGTAAAAATGAGAAAAATATCAACCTTTACTTTCAAATAATTATTTTAACAACTTATTATCACATCATGGAATTTAACAAGCCTGAGATGTTACATGGTTTTGTGAACGAGAAATAGAGAAGTTTTAGTCACTCTCTTATTATCACAGCACTTTATTTAGAAAATTTCAATCATACATTCAATTTTTTTCAAGTACCTTAATTTTCCTCCCAGAAAATAATAAAAACTCAATAAATCAAAACAATTTTACTTCTAAATGTTATTAATTTATAAAAAAATAATTGCTTAGAGTAACTACTTCACATTTACTAATATCTACTGGATTAATTTTGTGTGTTCATCACTCAGTAGAATTTTCCAGTTCTTTCATAGAAGTGAGGATAAATACACATAAAATCAGCAAAAGGTCCTGATCTTGCCTACTGAAACTCAAAATTCCTTCAATCGTTTCCACCGAAATAGGTTTGTGAATTTTCCACTGAAAAAACCTAAAATGTGCATTCACAGAGATATTTTCCTTAGAGTCTGGTAAGAAGGAAAGGTCTGATCAAGTCTGATTATCCAGAAGTACCAACATAGGTGACCTCATACAGGTCACAAGCATAATATTTGAAAGGACTTGAGAGCATGAAGAGGATAGTTTTGCTTAATCATACTGCCTTCCTTGTCAGTCCACAAGGCACCAGCTGGTAAACTTTTACACAGTGTGCTGCTATTTCTCTCTTCTGGGGGATTTTTCTTCCTCAGGCTTCTGAAATGGGCGCTGGGCATAAAGAATATATCACTGAAAGCAAGTGAGGAAAAACTGAATTTGTAAGTTGAGGAAGACCTTGGAGGGTTGTAGGAATACACTGCTTTGCAAACCATGAGTTGGATCTAGTTGACAGTGAAGCTGAAAATTGTCATGAAGGTTGGACAGAGAAAAAGATTTTATGGTTGTTATTCACTTACATATTTTACTCTCTAGGTTATCTAAGATTACCTAAGTTTGACATAAGAGGAGCATAAGTGTTTCTAATGCTTGAATTTCATGCTTTGCCTCTTTTAAATATATTTTACTCTATGCAGGTGCCTAAAAAGAATGCAAATCATGCTATCCTATCAACAGATATATGGATACAAAGTTCAGAAAGATATGAGCCCTTACCATGGTGCTAGATAAAAGTGTCCAGTGCTAATGAGATAGATTACTCCACACTGGATCAATACTACTGGCAAGGGTTTTGTTTAAAAAGTAAAAAAAAAAAAAAGTATGAAAGATAAAATAAAACATACTAAAAAGAGGTATTTCCAGAAAGGTTCATATTTTATGCAGGTTTTATATGAAACTGAAATTTCTTTTTGGTACATTAAATTGCTTTAGAGACTGGGCCAGAAAATAATCCTATTTGCAACTGAAAATCAAATTTAATTTCAACATTTCTTCCTTCAAGAAAGGTCTTTAACCAAAATATTGTTTTTCACACCCAGCTGTTCTCTTTGCGCAACTACAGGTGCATCCCTTTTAACTTTTACCCTCCTCAGGGTGGAAAGTGTATTACAGACTTCTAAATCCTCAGAAAACATCCTACGAAATGGAGTAACTCAAAAGCATTTGATTATAAAATTGTATTAAAACCAACAGTTTTAATGCAATTGATTTGGAAATGGCAACAAGGTCACCTTCAGTGGGGTTCAAACCATTAACATGTCAACAGTGTGGTTTACTTCTGAAATACAACGCCTTTGTAGGGGGAAAAAAACCCCGATTTTAGGGTGTGAATTATTTGACTTATTTTAGTTGCCTAAGAAAGGGCATAGTGCCCTAAAAAGTGACATCAAAGTAAAGTTGGTCTAGCTACTTCAGATGCACATTGCAAAAGATTGCAGTGGGAAAACAAACACCCTTTCCCCTTTCTCACTAAGGGCCCTTTCCACAGCTGATACTGCACAGGTAAGTGGATTATTCTGTGCAACTAAACAAGAAAGGAAAAGAGAAATGGGGTCATTGTCCATGCCTATCTCAAGGAATTTTGGGTGCAAACACAGTGCTGCTGTAGTGATTTCAAAGTTACGATCTCTATTCACCTCAAAAAATGGAAAAGTTATATTGCAGCTTTGAGTCACGAAGCAGTATTTCTTGCACTTCGTTTCTGATACTTTGCCATCTCTCGGAACATCTACTGCAGAGTGTTACAGTCACGGGTGATCTTCCTTCTCATGGAGGAGAAGTTAAAAGGAATGACATTACCCAAGTTATGTCCTGGCATGGAGTCATGGCATGACTAAAACATGCATCTTAAGCTGTCTTTATAGATCCAGTTATATGCATGGATCCTGTTAGAGACACCTTGCAAAGCAAAATGCTCTGGGTTGACCTTGTTGAAACATCTTCTATTTGCTCACATGAAATGATATGCCATCAGGTTTGAGAAATATTTCTCTTCAATGTTTCCATTTTTGTAAGAGAGGATTTGTGAGGAAAAACCCGAAGAATTAAAAAATTCACATTTTCTTTTCTTTTGAATTTATCTGTCATTTTGCAGATCACTTTTTTTTTTTTTTTTTTTTTTTTTTTTTTTTTCATAGAGGATATTATTAGGTTCAAAACAAAGAGAGAAAGAAAACCAGAGAGAGACAAAAGAGGTAGAGAAATGTATTATTTATAGATCTGCTTCAAAAATATCTGGCAGCTGCACAATAGTTGGCAAATAAAATGCCATATACCTTTTTGCCAAAATGCATATGACATATGGTTGCCAAAGACAAACCATCTGCAGCAGATGTCCTTTGGGTAGGTATATCTTGTTTCTCGAATGACCGGTTTTACTGTTTCCAGAATATGGAAATGTACAGAAAACAAATAATTCTTTATTTAAACAAAGAATAGTTCTCCTCATTTGAATGTTGAAATTTTACAAATAGAAAAACATTAAAAAAAAAGAAGAATAGATACTTTAATTATGTTTTCCTAAAACCAGATAAAAATCTCATATAATTTCTTTCCTGTAAACCTGTACACCTTTTGCCGGTAATCATCAACCTAAGTTATTTTGAGCTCTTTACTGGAAAAGTTTCTCCATGCCTTTATAGAGATTACACAGCAGCTAAATATTGGGCTTTTGAGATTTTGATAGAATTATAACATTTTGAGTTGGAAGGGACCTTTAAAGATCACTTGATTCAAGTCCCTTGCCATGGACAGGGACACTTTCTACCACAAAGCCCCATCCAATCACTTCCGATGATGGGGCAACCACAACTTCTCTGGGCAACATCTTCCAGTGCTTCACTACTGTTACTTAAAAAAAAAAAAAAGATTCTTCCTCATCTCCTGTCCAAACTTAAACTTACTCTCTTTCAGTTTAAAACCACTGCTCTTGTTCACTCTTTGTAGGTCCTGGTACAAATCCTCTTTTTTATCAACCCTCCTATGCTGAAAAGTCTCAATGAGGTGTCTCCAAAGACATCAAGTGATTTTACATGTAGATGTTTTAGCAGCCAATAAGACTGTTTAAAATCATCTTCAAATTGGTGGTAAATCCTGCAACTGGACTAGAATGTCCATGTTGTAGAGCACTACATACATTTTTTTAATGAATGAATCAAAATTAATTTATATCGTATGTGACAAATTTTAATTAAAAAAAAACATTTAAATAATTACTTTTGATCGCTTATCTTTTAAATATCATTACTGTGTTATCATATTGGAATCTATTTCACAGTTTTAATCCAAATATAATTAAATTCTACATCTTTGCAAATAGCACTTGTTCATTGTCATTTCAATTTGACTTGCAAGATGAAAGATTTGGATATAATAACTTGAGACCCATCACACTTACTTTCAGTTTTTAATCACAGAATTATGAAATGGCCTGAGCTGGAAGGGACTTTAAATGACATCTAGCTCCAATCTTGTCATAGCTGGTGACTCTTTCCACTAGATCAGGTTGTTCAGGGCCCTATCCGAACTGGCCTTGAACACTGCAGTGCTTGGGAAATGCACAACCCCATCTTTGGAATACTTTGGAAATTGTTACAACTGTATTTTTTCATGCATGTAATTGTGATTGTCTGTATCACTTTCGGAGATATGTTGTGACCAGTAATCAAGATCTGAAGAAGATGGTAAAAACAAGCCACAAAATTATTTGCATTAACACATGATGTGGGCCAAACAAGTTGACTTTTTCATTCTTCACTCTGCATTTCTTAATCTGCTTTCAGTTGTTAGAACATTCTAAATTGTTGGGACCTTTCCCATGAAAAATATCCATTCATTAATCTATTTATTTTAAAAGTAAACAAGAAAAAAAACCCCAGTGTTATTTCATTTGTTCCAAAAGCAGAAAGAAACAGAGAATATAATATGCATGTATGAATATTTTGAGGTAATGGCAGGTGTGCAAATCAAACACCTGCCTACCTCAAAACCTACCTAGTTTACAGGCCTTCGGTGTCTCAGACAGACAGGTACAAAATCCTAGATCACATAGCTGAAAAGTTCTTTGAACCAGTGCTTTGTGACAGGCAAGTAATATGAAGTTGTGTGATATTTTTTGAAACGTATTCGGATCTTTGTAAACCTGGTCTGAGCAGCACAACTCTAATTGAATGAACACTATGACAATTTCAAATAGGAAAACCCACCTCTGAAATAGCTGTCAGAGAACATTCCATAAATATTTGAAGCTAGTGCTAATACAACTTGGTAGTCACTGCTGGTAGTCCTTCCAACCAACCATTTCTTCTGAGCCCACAGGTAACTCAGTTTGTGCTGGTTTATGTGTCATGCATAAACCTGTTCAAAACAATCTCTCCTTAACAGTAATAGGGAGCTTGGCTAAATCCAGAGCACTTGCAATTATTTGTCTGCTGCAACAATCAAATTGTTCCTAAAATAAACCATAATTATTTTCTCTCATGGATACCTTAATAAACATCACTGATATTTTATTGGGAAACTGTGGTGGGAAATATTTGGCTATGCCTAGACTGGTAAATTAAACATGCCCAAGAGCATTCAAGACCATTGAAGCTGGCTAAACAGAGTAGTCTGCATTTGCTCTGGGATGGTCTTTTTGCTTCTGGCATAAGGTTACTGCATGAGAACCGACTATGTTGAACACTGCCTGGAAAATTCAACCTCCCAGATCGTGGCCAGAAGCTGCTCGGGACAATGCTATTAGCATTTAGTCAAAGCATGTGTGAGGCCCTTCCGACAGGATAGTGGGATATGGGGCTGTATTTCAGAGCCCAAGGGTGCTCCACAGCACTGAGTGATGCATTGTCAAAGGCACAGACTGTGGTGCTTCACTTAAGGTCTCATTTAAATGAGTATTATCTTGTGAGCACTACCTTCTCCCAAAAATTCTAGTCTTTGTACAAAATTTTTTGTGCGTAGAATTTAATTATCTCTGATTGAAGTCTTTCTCTTTGTATTTTCTTTTGTTTCTTTCTACAGTATGACTTCTTTTTCTATAGCAACTAAATGAAGAAGAGTAAAAAAAGAAAAGACACATCAACTCTGCGTAAGGATTTAATATACAAATTGTTTTTCATTTGTTTTTCATCTCACTTTCTAGTATATATCACAATGTAATGGCACAGATTCTGTAGTGGTTAGTAAAACAAATTAACAGAATATATAACTCACCCAACTTTATAGATCAAATAACCCTGAAAAGAGGCACATTTTTATTATGAATACCAAGTTTGCTTAAATTACACAATACATTGGTTCCCACAGATGTCACAGATTAGCTGTTTATTACAAATGGAACAAGAGCCCCTTAGTATCCATACAATTTAAAAAAAAAAAAAAGAAAGAAAAAAAAAAAAACAAAAAGAAGAAGAAGAAGAAGAAAGAAATATCCACCCATTTCCAGATTCTGCTCCTTTTTTTGTACCCAGATTATTTTTTATTAAGTCTGATGTAAGGATTCTAGATGAGGGAAAACAGAAACAGTAACTATACCTATGTTTAAATGACTGGCTAAAAGTGTCTGAAAAAGATCTTTATATGGGAATAAGTGTAAAATTTCTTAAGCATCCTTGATTTTTTAAAGAGAATTACAGAATTTTCAATCATTTTTTTCCTAAAGTAATCATATCCTACTGCAGGAAAAAAAAATATCCCATTTTAATTCTTCTTGTTACATGGTCTTTAAAATAAAAAATAAAAATAAAAATAAAAAAAAAAAAAGCAGTTTACAGAGCCCCATAGATCACATTTTGTACCTTTTTGGTAAAAATAGAAACACTAATAACAGAAAGGTAGTGGGAAACACTAACAACAGTAAGGTAGTGGGAATGCATGTGTAAAATGACATGTCAAAACAATGAGTTCTGTAATTCAGTGCACTTAGATGACCTATTTTGTTTCTGCATGTTATTCCTTTAATTATTACAAATAATAGGGGGAAAGGGGGATATTTACAGTACTAAAAAATATGTTTTAACTATTATAATTCCTATAAGGTCAGGGGAAGAAAAAACCCAAAACACCAACAGTATCTGGGGTAGAAGAAATGAGAGTCAAACAAATCTGAATAGTTTGAAAATATCGTGAGCATGCAATGTGCCCCATCACAAAGAAAGTCAGTGATTTCTTGGGTTGCCTTAGGAAAAGCATTTTCAGCCGGTCAAGGGAGGTGATCCTCCCTCGGCTCAGACATGCTGAGAACACATTTGGATTTCTTGGTTCATGCCCAGGCTTCCCAGTTCAGGAGAGATCTGGACATGCTAGAGGGAGTTCAGTGAAGGACTGTGAATATGATCAGGGAACTGGAGTGTCTGACATCTGAGGAGGTCCTGAAAAAGCTGGGCTGGTCAGCCTGGAGAATGCTCAGGGAGAAATAGCTGTAAGGCACTTAATCTCCTTGGGATATACATGGGCATTTCAATGTGGGATCTTTCACCAGAGTAGATAGAATCCAAAGAGAGAGGCAGGCAGGCAGGCAAGGAAGGAAGGAAGGAAGGAAGGAAGGAAGGAAGGAAGGAAGGAAGGAAGGAAGGAAGGAAATATGTACCAAAGGTTACTGAATGCTTTACAAAGAACCTGGTTTCCAAAGTCTTTAGAAAGGAACAAATAATCAAAGAAAAAAAAAAAAAAAAAAA
>VZRP01011834.1:255604-278991 GCA_013397995.1 Malurus elegans | reverse complement strand
AAAAAAAAAAAAAAAAAAGTTGAAAAGTAAATGTTCAGAATAGGCACCTTACAAATATTTAGAATAAAAGTTACATTAGTATTTGCTTCTGCTAAAACTAGCCAAGAATTTTCTTGTTGTGAATTTTAAAAGTACCTCATTCCATTATCCAAAGAAGTTCAAAGCAGAATTTCTCACAGATGATTGAGCAGTCAGTACAAGAAAATGTACTTTAATTTCTTTGACAAAACACAGATGGTTTCCATGTACAATTAAAGCTTTTTAGAGATAAAATGAGTCTCTTGGGTTTGCCTTCCAAAAGTTATTTACATAGGTGACATTTAAGCATCATTCAGTTAACTAAAATGCACTTTAATACAAAGTATTTGAATTTTTAAATTACACCAGAGCTTCAAGTATGTTTGGTAAATAAGATTAAATGCTTTTTAAAGGTGAAAAAAAAAAAAATAGCACTAGTACTTATATTTAGGTTATTTTCTCACAGTGGTAGACATCACTGTCATCAGAAAGGCAGGAAATCACTTCACATGGCCCAGATACAGACATACCTGAAGCACAAAACAAATTTGAAAACAAGAGTGATTCCATGGAGTCATGATAATGGAGAGTTTTAAACAATCATATCTTCATATTTTATATTTTATTTCTTTCAGGAAAGGAAATGAAATCTTGAAATCAGAGTACAAAGTGTAACAAGCACTCTGGAAAGGAGACATGATAATATATCACATGACTGAAAGAAAAAAAAAAAAAGAAAATTTGGAAATGGAGTGAATGCAACGAAATGGATTGGGATGAAATAATGTGTAGTGAAAAGGACCAAAACTTGCCAAAATTGTACTCATTTATTTCCTGAAATCAGGAAATGAAGTGAAATGAAGAGATGACATTAAGAAATGCACAAACATAAAGAAATAATTTTTTGCACTCAGAGTAGTTCTTTTGTAGTCAATAAAAACATGCATGTCAGTACAGAAACACATCTGAACTGTTGTGAGAAGAATCAAGGTACAATTACATGTTTGGTATAATCAAAGGCTCTGTGATAAAACAGTGCATTGCAGACTGCTCGAACACGTGTTTTTTGTTTTCTAGTGAGTCCCTCATTTGGATGGCAAATGTATGCTTATATCATGGAAACTCTTACTCCTGTTAGCTAAGCCTCTGAAGTAATTTCAAGGCATATGCATTTGAACTGTTTTCTTTGAACACTTTTCAGAACATTTGACTTTATAAACTATGTTTATAATCAACAAGACTGATTTAGAGCAGAAATACACTTTTCATGAATAAATTTTAAAATTTCATTATGTATCATCAGTGAAATTTCTCTATATCTAAAGATTTTATGGAAACACTCTTCAGCAAAATCACATTGGAGCATAGTCTCAATACTAGAGTTAGACAGCAGCTTTAACTCTTACTTTGTACTGTTTAATCCAACAGCTTTAAATAAGTAATGGAAAATCTACTAGATTTACATTTCTATAGCATGGATTTGAATTATTCTTATATTGAAAAATATAAGTGAAATTATATTTTTTCTTTCACTTGGTGCAGTGAGCATAAAAAGCAGTTCTTTTAAGAAAACAGCATAATTAAGAAATCAGCCTTCCCTTTCTGAGTCCACATCTTTTATTTTTTTCTTGAAAATTTTATCTGATGTTTCCTTATCGACATGAAACTTGTGCTTTATATTTATTTACCCAGTATAGGAAGACACAGAGTGTGATTTTGTTCTCTCAATGTTTACTGTCGCAGGATCCAGGAAGCAACTGTATGAACTGCTTTGGTGACAAATCCTACTGTTAAGTCTGTTCAAGCTGGCTTCTGTAGAGAGTCCTGCTTATCTTCTGTCCTGTTCCAAACAAATGTTAATATTTTTTTTCATATCAAGATACCTATTGGACCATGATATAGGTTTTTCTTCAATAAAAATATATTTTTTCCAGTTTAAATTGGTTATGCAATATAACCATCTACTTCATATAGAACAAATTAAATGGATTCATGCATACATCTATGTTTACAGCATCATAGACCTAAACATACTAATAAGGAATGTAACCAGAAAGCGAGCTTTTAAAGTTATAAAGTATGATCAAATTAAAAAAAAAAAATAGCAATTTTTTGACTGTTAGAATGTCTAGCAAAATGAGCAGAAAGTGAAGATGCTGCTAAAGGCCTAAACATCTCTTTCTGGAGATCTGTATCCTGAAGTACACCCCAATTATATTCCAGTTTTGTAAATTTACACCCAAATATTTGATCTTCTGTTTCACATCAGAGATCATGTTAGACTATACTTTTCGGTTTGTCATTCCATATTTTCAAAACCATTCTCACCAAAAGTAATCGGCACAATCAAATTAGTTGCAGTGTGTAAACAGAATGTAATAGAATGTAATATTAACTGCTACATCATGTCACAGAAAGTCATGACTTTATTCACACACCTGCACAAACCTCATAAGAAAGAAAATCAAAAGTCCTGGCCTTTGTAGCATGCACAGCTAAGGTGAACATCAATATTTACCAGTCTGAAATGCAAACACACACACCAGAATTCTTTTAATATTAACCACAAAGTATCCTAGTATTAAGTCAATAATGAACCTCTTTGAATTAGCCAGCTAACAAACAAGTACAGATCAATTGAGACTTTTTTTATTTTGGTGTCACAGTAGAATAAAAACCTTACTTTCTCACACACACCCCAAAAATACTTTATGAGATAAGTGCTATAGTTTTTATTTTAGTTTCAAATATCATCCTTTGATGTCAGTTGCATAGGAAGAAACTCATATCCTTTTTCTTTGTCGTTATTAGTCCTTTTTTAGATATCTTTAATATATCCATGAAAGAAAGTACAGTTCATTGTGTTCCTGAGTGGAATTTGCCTTCTGATGTGGTATTCAAACTATTTTTACTTCTCAAATTAAAAAGCAGGAAGATTTTAATTCTGACAATGGCATGAAAGAGGGAGAAACAGTTTCAGGCCTGGAGGCAGCTCGAAATGGAGTCTCAAGAAAAGAATAGGTCTTTTCATGGTCTCTTTTTAAACTGTAAAACTGTTATTTTAAAATCAACAGTGCTGCTTACTTTTCAGGCGTCACTTTGATACCAAGCACTGCCACATGCCAACCGACAGCAAACATTACCAACTGGCAACTCTACCTTCAGTTCGCTTGAATAGGGAACTGCAGATTCATCCAGTTACTCATTCAAAATACAAACAAGTGTATCCATTACTTGACTAAATTCTCACTTCATTGTTTGAGTCAAAATTTCAACTAGTTTAATGGAAGAAATCCTTAAAAGAAAAAGAGTTTCGCTTAATTTTTCTAAATGAAAGTCTAAATAATAAAATTAGTCCCAAAGGCATCAAGGATACTCAAAGAAAATATTGGCCTGCCATACCTGTTTGGGCTGGAGATTGAAGTATTACATACCTTAAGTAAATCTGTTGAAGAAAATCACAAACATTGACCTTCAATGATAAAGTAAGAACAGAAATAATGGTGCTGCTTTTACTCTCAATGTCTAGAGGGTCAGTTTCCCCAGACTTTTCTCACATGTCAATACTCTAAAATGCCTCTGAACATTACTAGCAGAACTTCAAACAGGATATGAAAAAACATTATTTTGATAAGGCAATCACAAAAAAAGGTTTATGTGGGAGAAACAAATAAATGGGTAATAAATGCTTGGGATATTAAATCTATGTTAAAAATAGTTACTTAATAGTATCTATATAAAGTGAAAATAAATACAACACACAGAGATCAATGCCTGTCATAAAGATTTGGTAAGCATGTTTTATAATACTTCATTTATGTTTCAGATTTTGATTATGAACCTTCACAAGGCCCATGTTACATTAGAGTTTGTATTAAAAAGTAAGTTTAATAATTTACTTAGAAAGAAGAATGTTATCTCTTTTAAAGCTTACTCCTGGAAAATTAATGAGTAGAAAGAGGGTGTGAAAAAATCTTATGCTATAAAATCTGTGATTATCTCTTTGAAGTTCTGTCATTTAGAATTGCATGCTTCATTTCCTTCTCTCTCACATATTCAACTACATGCACAAAGGCTGAATACAAGTAAGTATGAACCTTCTGAGGAATTTATTAAATATTTACATGAAAAAGGAAGTGGATACCATTACACCGGATTTCCACAGACAAAATATCCTATAGTCAGAGATGAGGACTTTCATTAAAATAATCTTTCATAAACACCACACAAAACTGACCCAGAGATCTCCAATCTGGGTTCCTATTTACAGAACTGTTCTGAGGGTTAAGTTAAAAAAATAAGTTGCTGAAAATTCTGTGCCAGTCAGAGTAATGCAGACCTAAATTTCAGTTCAAAAGTAGAAACTGTGTTTTTCTTTTAGTGAACAAATTTTAAATGAAAATGGTTTAATTAAAAAAAAATATTACTATTATTATTATATTGTATTTTAATTCTTTTTGACAGAGGATTTATGACAAAATTCAGCTCTGAAATCAGAGGTTATTCTTCGTCATCACAGTTTATTGACCAGAGTTATCACCATCGAAGTTGCTTTAAAATTATTATTCTGCTGACGTTTTTAGACAGTAACCTCTAAAATGAAAAGAATAAATAAACTGATGATTTTTTTTAAACAAAACCTTGTATTCCTTTATTTTCTACATCTATTTGGAAGAATACTTTCCCATTTATCTCTATTTTTTCCTGTACTATATCAGATAGATTTACCCCTTCTGTAAGAACTAAGTCTTTGTTCTAAAGATACAAGCTTTTCTGCATTATTCATTATCATGTCTATTTTGCAATATAAAACTCCAATCATTTTTATTAGAGATTGTTCAAGTCCTGCAATGATACTAGGGTAAGATAATTCATAGGAAAGATCTAAAGCCAATTCTTTTTGTTTGTCATCATTTGATAGATTTGACAGTTATCTTTCTTCTTTTTTCTCCTCCCTCTTTTCTGATACGAACAAGATTTTTCTCTTTGTTGAACAGACAAAGACACTATGGTGAAATCCTTACTCCTGGCAAAGAACTTCAGAGCAGAGTCAATGTCCAAAGTGTCAGCAACCAACAGCAGCACAAGTGAGATCCTGAGGCTCAGGGCTTACTTAATCAAAAGGATTCTGATCAAACCTGGGATATTCTTAGTGCAGAATTATAATTTTGAATTAGGATCCATAGACTGGGGAAAAATGCACATAAATAATCAATTTTAAACAATTCAAAGGCAAAGTACTATTTGTCTGAATGTCATAAAGTCAGTAGGAAATTAAATATAATATATGCTTTATGTCTCCCATATAACTATACAATAGAAAAATAAAGAGTGATTTATTTTTAAGAAGCAGAAAAATATGCAGAAAAAGCAAATTCATTTTTATTTCAGTGATTTTGCCTTTCCTTTGCCTTCCACAGTTTCCCCTGCAGGGATTTAGCAGACATTGAGAAACTACCTTCCAGGGCCTGTCATATTCTGAACATAAAAAAAAAAACACATTGACCCTGATTTCCATAGGAAATAAAATCAGACTCTCAGTATTCAACCATAAAAAGCATATGATTTGAGGAAAATAATTTTTCTGTAAGTGTTCTCTAGAGAATCTCTGCAGGCTTCAATGGCTGAGCTCTCATGAAGCCTAATTCTAATGCAGATGCATAAAAATCTCAACTCTCCAGCTCTGCAACACATATAGGACAGACTTGTTTTAAAGCCCTCTAATCCATAAAAAATTCTCTTGAAAATCTTCTGTCTTGATCAAAGCACCCCAAAAACTTCTTTTTGGTTTAGGAAACACAATAGGAGTGCTAACAAGGCCCCTAAATATGTTCCATTAACAGTAAGCAGTATATCTTATGAAGCCAGTAAAACAAGCTAACAGAAACATAAATATCCTAATGAAATTTAAAGACAGAATCAAGCAGAACAATTTAATTGGTCCAGTTCCAGCTGAAAATTTGAAACGTCACTTCTGGCATTCATTTAAACTTTGAGCCTGAGTTCTGGCAAGCAGAATCATAAGGCTCTTTTGTGAGTACTTGACTTGAAAATTTGAAAGCCGGGGTGTCACAGTAAATTCTGTAGATGCGCTGTCTCTGAGGTGAAATTGCTTGTTTCTTTTCACAGTCAGTCAGGCTCAACAAGCAAATGATAAATCTTCATCCCAGGAACTCAGAGAAGAAAACTCTTCCTCTATCCCATTAATTTCATGGCACTTTTTTAAGATTGATATTCTTTCCAGCTCAGCCCTATGCAATACCTTTTTCACTTATGTATTTTAGGAGTGTACTTATTTCATCAGTTTGTTTGTCTGCACTTTTTTACTGAGCAAAGAAATATGTTAACATGCTAATTTAAAAACTCACAGGTAGGATATAATAAACCCTTTAGAAATCTTGGAAGTCTAACCTTACAAAATTCTCTGACGCGAATCTGATTCTTCCAGTGAAACAGTGCAGTGTTATTTTGGGGAAAGAAAAATAAATACTTTTCAGTACTGAAACTGTGACCTGTAGAGAGAAACATTTTCTTTCTTTTAGTTTTAATGTATTGCAGGCTACCTCAGAACTGGGTTTTGCTTATAGTTTTTATCTGGGTAAAGTCTTCTGGCAACACATTTTTCAATAAGAGCTATTTTAATTAGCATCTTTTAAGAATAATATCTTCAAATAATGCACGTACTGCCAAAATCATTCTTGTAGTCTCCCCAAACAGGCATATTCATCATTAATCTGTCTGGGGGATGCAGGAGGGGAATGACCTAAGGATAGTTGGTGCTTCTTACTGCCCTGTATGAATATATTTGATAAACATTAACTTGAGTTACTGAGACTAGAAACTGTTTATTTAAAAATTGCCATCCTTAGGAACTCCTTCTTTGGATTTGCAGCATTTGGCATCTCTGAAGGAAGGCCTAAAACTTTCTGCAGGTGGATGCTTTCTAATCACTAGAGGTGACATTATTAGCCTACAGTGAGCCTGGCATCTCTGCAAAACTTTTTTGGATTTAATGAATATTTCACCAAGTCATATGTAGAGGACTCCTTTATAGACATCTACATTCAGGGGTCTGAATTTGAATTCTACTTTTAAATGTGTTAAATAGCAGCCATACTATTCAAACTGCTTATTGGGGCAATTCTTTGAGCCATTTAAGTATGTAACTACTCTTAAGTTTGGTCTGGGGTGATGTACACCCCTGTGGGAAGCAATCTGCGGAGAGTCTCTGATATGGGCAGAAAAGGAATCATACCAACAAAATAGTTGCTTAAATGTTTCATTTTAGGTACAAACAGGGACCTAGGAGGTGGCATGTGGTTCTAAGAAGGACAGTGATTCAAAAACTGGTTCAGGATGCCTGAAACTTTAATCTCAACATATCAGCTTAAAACTGATGAGAGACCCAAAATGGAATTTTTAAGCATTTAATGTATGTAAAATAGGTTTTATTTTTGCAGGTTCCTGAGGTTTTTCAGTTTTGGGTTTTGAGCTTTTTCCCTCCCCCTTCTCAGCACTAAAGGAATAAGGAGCTGATAATTTATTACCATTTCTGATGACATATGGTTCTGCATGGCTGATAATGTCCTAGATAGCTAAGTAAGCAGAGCCAAAATATGTTTTTTGCACTGATGTTTTATAAATGCAAACAGATTAATAACATTTTATCTTTGTCAGTTATTCATTAGTATAAATTGAACAAACCACACAAATGTTTGTATTCAAAATAATTCATACAGAATATTAAACATTTTAAGCAAATGTCCATATTGCAAAAATAATGTGCAAAATTAACTATGTTTAAACACTAAGTATATAAAATTACTTCTCTATGAATATTTCTCATTGCTTTAATGAAGAACCAACTCTTTTTTGCTCTGCCGTGAGCACAGGTACAGGTAATGACTGTATCCATCTGGGCTGTGAGCACGATTTTCCCAGTCTCTATACTCTCAAATGAACACCAAATAAAACCAAGCAAAGGGCGAAACCCAAGCTTTCCAGATGACTGAGTGTATTTATTCTCTTTAAAGTAAAGAAAAATAACAGGCAACTCTCTTTTCCTCTCCATATTTTCATTTTGAGCCCATAAAGCAACTAATTTTTATCACACATAAGTCTTTCCTAGAAAGAATGTTTTGCACTTTTCAGTTTATGTTTTCTGGTCCTCTATAGATCTGTGTACATCCTGCTTAGATTACAAGAAAGTAAGATTTTTGTGAATAATTTAATTTTATCTAGTGAAGTTCCAGACCTCTATTAAAACCTTTTAGCAAAAATGCATATATTGGAAAAATGTACAATTACGCATCTAGTGATATTCATTCCTCTTTGATTATTTTTTTCAAGATCAAAGTAATTTTATTCCAGAATGTTGAGCACTTTGAGTATATATTAAGACACTTGACCCTCTCAGCCAAGTTCCTTCTCGGTATAATTAACTGAAATCATTCAAGAGTGCATTTTGTTCATTTTGATTAATCTCATAGGGCTCTGATAATTGTTTGTAAATAGGTAGTGGCAGAATTGACTGCCTGAAAAAAACTTTAAAGACTTACAGCAGAACTATATGCTTTTTCCAGACAAATAAAGATCCCTTTGAAAACATTTTCTGGTTGTCAGTGTTTGGGAACACAGCTACTTTTTTTCAACATATTCCATAAGAATAACACATATGATTTAACATTACTAGAGCAAGCCTCAGTTTTTCTTCTTCTAACATTTTCACCCATAAATTAGCAATCTGAATGTTATCCTCATGCATATTGTATGTCAAAAAATATGTCAATACAAGCTTTGAATAAGTCCCTTTGTTTTAAATGAGCATATGTTGCACATGTTGCATTTTCCCTAAACCGAGTATGTTAAGTTCTGAAGAAAAGATTGTGAGAACTTAGGACTGCTATTTATGCTATGAATAAATTAAAAGTATGTCATTTAAAATGCCATGTTTCATACTAGAAATATGTAATTTTAAGAGGTACCACACTTAGAGTATCTTCTTCACACTTCCACTCTAGTAGAAGTTAAATTTAAATAAAAACTGTCTTAAATCTCAACAGCTGTATGTTATGATTAAATGCAAAATTCGTTAAACCCTCATGCAAAATGGTTGGTTTGTGACATCAGAGAAATTCAAACTATCTGCATGCTAAATTTGCAGCTGTTGAAAATACATCTTCATACATTAATATATATGGATTTTCAGGTTTAAATAACCACAGAATTTTCAAGATTTGTCTTTTAGGATAACATTAAGTTAGTTTTTTAACACACTAAGATTATCTGCTTTAAATCTTGAAACCAGTTTACCCTAATTTCCCCTTGGTTGTGTTTTCCATTACTAGCAAAGAGTGATTTATTAGTTTCTTTCTTCTTTATATATTTCATTATAACTTACATGTTTAACTATGATATTTGTTTATAAATACACATTGTGATAGAATGTTTACATGCTTATTCACCAGTTATCTGTTCAAGGTTCCTGAAAATCAGAATTAATTTTGTTTGTAGCTAAAAACACAGATTTCCACAGAACAACAATCAGAAGTACAGAATTATTGTGTTCAGAGAGGAAATGAATCACTGAGAGCTAAGCAGTGACATCTTCTCTCCCTTTTAGACAGAGCTGCCATTGGTGGCAAGTTGCTGCGGAGCAAAGCTGCCTGCTTCAAAGGGTTTGTTAGACCATCATGGGATTTACAGCTGAACACGGACTTAAATACCAACCGAGACATTATCAAATCAGAACTAGTTAGGATCATCAGGAAATCCCATTTCATTGTGCAATAAATGAAACACAAACATACATGTGCTGGTCCTGACCTCACATGACCTGCTAGACATGGTTAAGCCAACATTGCTCAATTAGACTGAAGGTGAAATTGGACACTGCTGGCTCCCATCACAGGGATCCTTGCAATGTCCAGCTTCAGGTTACATTTTGGGACTATTATGCATATAAAGAATGCATTATTTGGTATTGGTGGTGATTTTAAAAGCAGTTATCACCTTCGATAACAACTGAGACCACTTCAGATAAACCTCACATCTACAAGGAACTAAGAAATACTCTCTGTTCTCTAGAGAAACAAGAATGTGTATGTCTTTATAAAACAGCAGCAAAACAGACTGGATGGTGAAGTATTGTTTTCTTTTTGGTATTTGTTGCCAATTAAATTTACTGTAATATCAAGTGTTCCCCACCATCTCACCAAAGAGTATGTTGGTTTTGATGAAAGGATGCTTAATGCAAGCTGTAGAAACCTGTCTTTGTTTGCAGTTAGATAAGCAAAACCACAGCACTAATGACCCCCGAATTTCCTCTATTTAGCCCATCTTTCACTTTCAATTCCTACAGAGGGTTTTGTTATCTTTTCAGAGTACTGGAAGGCTCAGGGAATGCAGCTGTCCAGAAGGAGCAAGTTCATTCAGTCACAGTAGAATGTGGAATTTTAGTTGAGGCATTTGATGTACAAAGCGGAATAGAAATTGCGTTTGATGAGATTCCGTTTGCAATCCTCAGACTTGTGAGACTGACAACACAATTCATTCTCTGTCTGTCATGAATCCTACAACTTGTCTTTCTGTGCTTTATAATTCTGCTGTGCAGCTCCTCAAGGGAAGAACTACTGCAGGTGTAAACACTTCTCATACATTTTATCATCATGGTAAATTAATTGATGTTTCTGAACAGAATTACATATCGCAATAGTGAAAATGCCATTGCTGGTTCTGTTTTGTTTTTTTTTTTGCCAATACTGCTGCCCCAGCAGTAGTCAGTAAGAATGACAGATGTCTTAGTCTATGAAAAAAATAAGCTTCAACCTTCTTTTAGTTTTTTTTATAAAATCACAGTAATAAAATAGTAGGATGGTTTGGGTTGAGAGGGACCTTAATGATCATCAAGTTCCAGCCCTCTGCCAGAGGCAGTGACACCTTCCAAGAGACCAAGTTTCTCAGAGACTCATCCAACCTGGCCTTGAATGCTTCCAGGGATAGATCATCCACAAATTTGCTGGGCAACTTGTTCCACTGTTTCACTACCCTCTTATCTAGCCTAAATATACCCTCTTTCATTTAAAAACAATTCCCTCTTGTCCTATCCCTACATGTGCTTCTGAAAAGTTCCTCTCCAGCTTTCTTATAAGCCCCTTTTAGGTACTGGAAGGCTACTATAAAGTCTGCTCAGAGTCATCTTTTCTCCAGGCTGAACAATCCCAAATCTCAGCCTGTCAGCATAAGAGGGGAGCTCCAGCTCTCTGGTCATCTTTGTGTCCCTCCTCTGGACTTTCTCCAACAGAACCATGTCCTTGTATTGAGGGTCCCATAGCTGGATGCAGCACTCTGAGTGGGGTCTGACAGGAGCAGAGCAGAGGGGCAGAATCACCTCCCTCCACCTGCTCATCATGTACCTTTTGACACTTTCCAGGATATATTTGTTTTTCACCTGCATTTCCAGGTGAAATGGAATGTTGTGTTATCTATGCACTGGACCCCAAATTCCTTTTCCACGTGGCTGCTTTGAAATATGTGTGTGTTGTTGGTGCATGTGTCTATAAGGAATATATAATGCACACATGTATTATTTTTTGCCTTAATGGGTACAGACTGATAAGAATTTTATTTTCACTGCAAATTCTGTGGTGGTTTTTTTTTTAAGAAATATTAAATGTCAAATATTTTCAGAGTAAAAAATCTGGAAGAAAATGCTTTTCAGATGAATTAAAAACTTTCTAGTTTCTATGACAGATTTTTAAAGTACAAAGTTAAAAAATTAAAGTTCATTAAAAGTCAAATTATTAGCAAAATGCCAACATTTCTGCAATTCTTTTTTTACTCTTAGAAAACCAAACCAAACCGAACAAACAAAACCTCATCTTGCTAAAATATATTTCATTCTTAACTGTTTAAATCTCAATAAACCAGCATTTCTAAACAGATGAAATATTTTGCAGTCCATGAACTGCTAGTTTTCTCTTCACCTAAGAGATCTATAATAAATCAGTCAAAATAAACATTCAACAGGACAGAGAATCATGTTTCAAGGCATAAAACAGACTATCAGCGATGTGTTTTAGGGAGAGAATTGCTTTGCTCTGGTTATTTCATAAGCCCATCTTTTAAACACATGCAATCTCTACGAGACAACAAACTTCAGGGGAAATAGCTGTTGTGCTGCCAAATTTATCTGGAGCAGAAGCCTGGAAAGAAATGCCTCCTGCTGATAGAGCACCCTGCTGGAGTGGCCCTGATTGAACCGATGTTCTGCACATGCATTAAGAACCCTCCTCTGGGACCTTATAGGGGACAATTAGTGATTATCATTCTCCACCTTGGCAGAGGCACTTTTACTGAGGTGCTCTTAAAAACACATGAGGAGGGCAGTACACCCATTTCCTCAGAGCATCAGAATGTGGGCCCTTAGACATATTTTTCATCTATGTCTCACTTGATAGACAGAGAAATTTTTGCTGAATCCATCTCTTATGTAAGTCTTTGGTTTAAAGCTGAAGTTAAAAGTCATCACTCATGCAACTTTCCAGACAGTTTAGGATTGGGAGGTTCTATGCCTGTGGTATTTAGTCTGGCCTTTCAATGAGCTGTAAGGAATACATTTGGCCTCATGTGATCCAGAGTAATGGGGCTATTTTTGCATTGAAGGAATAGTTTTAAAATGTCTTTCCTCTGATTTACATGAGAAACTTTAACTTACACGGTTTATGTAACCCTGTTTTTAAATTTATTCCTGCAAACATATTTTCCTTCACTATTTAAAATCAGTCAACCTGTGCATCTGAATAAACAGGAAGAATATTCTATTATGTTGTCTCAATAGGAAAATAAACATGTCAATATCTTTGATTTTTTCTTTTTAAAGACAAATTCATCACTTTAGAATTGTCCAAAATACTAGGAAACAGTGCTATTATTCTTCTATCTGCAATATTAGAGAAAATTGAACATAGTATTTTAGAAAAATTAGAGAACTAATTGAATGATATCACTGTACCTGTAACTGTATCAGTCAGCCCGGTTTGTATTATTATTCAATTTCTATGGAAAAATCCTTTTTTTTTTTTTTTTTGAACACTGTCCAATTCTATAATTCTTAGGAAATAATTCTCTCAAACCTTACATTAGTGCTTTAACATATGCTTGGAAAATGTATTTTTTATAGCACTTCACTGTTAAGTATTTCCATATAGGCCCTTTTGTCTCAGAATCAGCAGCTGCTTCAAAAGAAAATGTGAAGATGTTTTCAGCAGTTACTGAGGGTTTGAGCAAGTACTGACCCCTGGGTAAAATGAATAAACAGCGGAGCTGAGAACAAAAGGAGTCCTCAGAATGCCATTAACTCACAGTAATAAGGCAGACATGATGTACTGGGGTCAGTACAAGTCTCATTTGTAGATAAGCCGTAAAGAGAAAGCATTCCATCACCAAAGAAAGGTCAGAGGTTAAAGTATGATATGATTGTTTTGAACTAATTTATGAAATATGAAGGAGTTCTTCCATTTCAGAAATATTTTTCAGGGTCTTTTTATGTGACACTTCATGTTTCTAAATGCACTTAGCATTACTCTTTTGGGTAGATTTTGGATGAAACGAAAGACTGAAAGAAAGGGAATATTAAGTTTCATTTCCGAAGTAGTTAAAGTAACATTTGTATATAATTTTTTACAATTCTCTGGCACCAAATCTTTTGGAAAACAATCCCTTTGGCCTAGCATAACCTATTTTAATATAATAATGAAGTATAAGGAGGAGGAATTGTTTTTAAAAAAATTATTTTCTCAATTGATAAAAATATGTAGAATATTTAAATATAAGTAAATAAGGACTTGTTTCTTCACTTGGACTTGATTCTTCAGTCATATTCTTGTTCTGCTGTAAATTTTCTCTTTTAGCACGACTTAAGGCTTGGAATGTTATCCTTGAGAGAAGGAAGAAATAATTAAATAGCTTGTAAACCATTCTAAATTTCCTTCCAATCAGAAGGCAATAGTAAAATATTTGGANTTACATTGTAAAACAAAGAGAAAAATAAAAAAATTTGAAAAAAAAAAAAAAAAAAAAAAAAAACAAACAAAAAAAAAAAAAAAAAAACAAAAAAAAAACAAACACTGTTAGTTTAACTCTAGTTACATTTTTCTATTACAGTCCCTATAATATAAAACACAAGCATTTCACATCCTTGGGCTAACTTAGCAAACATACCTTGACTATTCCTAAGCAGCAATCTGGGAGGAAGTGGAAGTCTCTCCGCTTTTGAAAACCAGCTTATGTTAGTGAAGATCCTATGGCTGAATCTCATTTCAGTGCTTTTTTGTAAACCTCCGGAAAAATGCTATTCAGCTTTGTGAATAGTCAAATATTCATTAAAGAATATAGATGGAAAGGCTGTGTCAATGATGATGATCCTCTGGCTTGGTAATACGGAAATCCTGAAAAGGGAATGGAAGAGTATCTTTCCATTACAATTCTGAAAAGAGTGAGAGACTTTATGAATGTGACACCACATCTTTCTACTGTAATTTTTCAGAAAATATTTTGAGACAGATGTTTTGGCTCCCTTAGAAATCAGTGAAAAAAAACTCTTGCAAGGAATATCTTATTCTGTTCCAAAAAGTGTCCAAGAGAAGTGAAATAAACCACATGAGTTATTGATTTACATCATCAAGTCATGGAAGATCAGCTTGTGAGAAAAATTTGTTTAGCACCACATTTAAAATCAGTAGAAATGCTTTGAATTTTGAAATAGCAAAGCAAAATAAGATCCTAGTTAGATAATAAAACCATTTAATGAGATACTGAAGCTAGTATATGAATTGTAAAATCCTAATTTTGGAGTCTTGATGTGAGTTTTTGCCAGGCCATGCTATTCTGCTGATAATGCTTATTGTTTTTCAGATGATGAAAAATGTATTTTATTTTAATGTGCACAATTTCATTTCATTTTCTGCTTTTCTACAGCATTCATAGTGACAATCTCCCTCTTATTTCTCCTAAGTCTGGGACCTCATTCATGCCCCAAATCATTTATTGTAATTGCTCTATTATGTTGAGAAACTTAAGAAGAGATATTGGAAAATTAGCTGAAAGCTTCACATTCAGATGTCTGTCTTTTTTGATCCTGCAACTCCATTGGCAAAATTCTTACTGGCTAGACTGAACTGAGCTGTGTGTCATTGTTTTATGACCAAAACTGAATACTTTTATAGTTTGGCATGATGCCAACATTAATTCTGCTTTGAAAAGCTTCTAATACCTTTTACTCAATAAAATGTGTATTAATAATTCTAGGGGTTGTACATGGAAGATTTTGTCTTTTGCCTAAAAAAAGCTACTTGCCAAAGCTACTGACACTCCAAATGCCCGAAAGAAAAGAGCGTGTTAAGGTGCCAAGTCCTGGCCTTACCCTGACCCCTCTCTGTTCTCCAAAGTTATATATTAAAACTGTTAAAAGCTTGATGTTAATTAATTTGGAATTTTAATAATACTGCCTGTTCAGAAGATCCACTAAAGTAAAAGTTCTAAATAATTATGTTCTGAGGACATAATTATAACTCCAGCAATAAGTTCTACAAAATCATTCATTTGACTTTTTCTTTTCCCCTCAGTAGTGTTTTTAATGGACAATTTACGATTTTCTAATGGTAAATTAAAAATCAGACCCTAAAAGCATGTTTTATGAGATGGGAATTATTTGATTTGGCTGAAGCCTCCAGAAGAATTTGATGTTTTATTCTCTTCTTCTAAAATCAATTAAGATCACAGACTGAATGAGGATAAACATCATAGCTTTACTTTGTTGAACAAAAGGAAAAGACTACTTTTCCCCAACTCACTTCAAATAAATGTCTCTAAGGTTAACATGCTTTGGAAAGAATTAAGGCAGAATCGAAGCTCCTTGTTAGCCTTTCAAGCAAGGAACTGTAGCACTAATAAGGACTAGAGGAAGACTGAACCTAAATAAGATGCCAAGAGTTATTTAGCTTTGTCTCAAACTATTCAAGTTCCGAAGAATGAATCAAAAATATAAGATAATGAGCAGGGAAAGACTGAGAATTCTTTTCTTGTTACATCCATTCTCCTTTTTGTTGTGAATGTACTAAACTTCTGAGCATTGCCTGAAATGTGGTTTTTAAACCTCAAGAATTATTAAAACATAATAAGATGCATTTCTCAGCCTTCACTTCAACAGTTGAGGATGATGCCTTGTGTAAAAATGTTGATTGATGGAGTCAGCATAGTCAGTCATATGGGTGGAACTGCTCCACAGGTTCTGAGCCCTGAACCATATTTCTCACTGTGGCTGTGTGTGACGGCTGACAAAACCTGGCATTACATAACTCCAGGAATTCAGAGCAGAATTTTCCAAGATAGGAGCTGCTAACTTGAGCTTTATGGAGGAGTTTCTATGTGCCTTTTTAAATCAAGCAGAGAAGAAGCAGTCCCTAATGGTGTTATGCATGTTAATCAAATTTCCTAGTTAAAATGTACTCACCCAAAGGTCACATCTCAAGCCCTCAAATCTTGTTGCAGAGTGCTGCAGTATTGCTTGTCTTCTCAGCAGAGGTCTGCTGCTTTGGAGGATAAGGAAACATTTACATAAGAATGTTATACAACTCCACAGTTAAAAAAAAAAAAAAAGTCAACAATTTATGACTGACAATGAGAAAGAAGAAGCAAGATCCAAAGAAAGCAGCAGCACTTCTGCAAACCAAGTACTAGATTGCAGATCACTGGAGTTTTGGTTTTTGATTCAGTGAGTTTTTAGTTTTCCCCCCAAATACGTATGTAATTGGAGAAAAGGGGCTTCTGCTAGATTATTATGTGGTATGTGTCTTCTTACCTGAGAGGAAGTCATTTCTATAGAGTGGAATTTTTAATACAAAAATATGCTTATTAAATAATTGAAAAGGTGTGTGCCAAATTCCCTTAATTAAAATGTAGATATGTTTCTGGTTTACTGACACAATGGCATTTCTGTGTTTCTGTAGTCATTATTAATGCTCATATCACTTAGCCTACATTAGAAGTTTAACTTTGTGGTTTTGGGGCTGACTTCAGCTTTAAGGAAAAAAAAAAAAGACAGAACTTGCATGAGCTATTTTATTCTAGAATAATCTCTCCTCTCCCACAAAGTTTTTTCTCAGCCATAAGTGTTCTCTTTCAGGCATGCACAAAACAAGAAACTAAATTATGGTCACAGTGAGATCATCATGCCATGATCTTTGCTCTCAATTCCCCTGTTGTTTCACGACTGACAAGAGGAATGCCTCAGTTGTCAGTGCCTCTTGCTCTTGCCCCTGTGGCATGTGAATTTCTAGTTAAACTGTGCAGTGGGTTTTTTTTTTTTCCTCTATCTGTTAACACCAGATCAAGAACAGTAGGCAAAGAGCATTTTCATGCACGTTGGCTAATATCTGACTCTGTGGTGAAATAAGTTTCAGCTAAGGCTGTTTTGCTGGAGTCACACAAATATACTGTATAAGAGGTAATTCAGTTTAGTGTGTAAACAGGCTGATGTCAGTAACAGCAACTGAATACAGCCCTTACTTTGCCTTCTCATTTAGTCATTACTTAAACTGCACCAGAAAGATTTTTTTGAAATTCAATATGCAGTTTCCTGCTCTTTTGATCTAAAAGAGGAAAATGATCTCTTTTCAAAGAGCCAATGTTTAAAAGAACATAGGAATGAACATTTTACAACTGTAAACTGCAAGCATGTAAATTACTGGGAGTAGTTCCTGCCTTTGTTGCTGGAGATAAAATGAGAGCTTTGTTAAGCTGGAGGCACAGTGATTGATAAGCTGCCCTGAAGTTTTTATGGGGCTCTTGTTGTTTAGTTTTATGGGGTTGTTTGTGGTTTGGAGGGGGTGGGAAGTGGTGATTTTTCAATTCAATTTTATCTTATTTTTGCTCATTTGCTTTATTTTTAAATCAAGATTAAGCTTTAAATACAGAATCCAAATTCGGTGGGTTCAATTGTTTAGTAACAAAGTTTCACATCTCTTTTACTTTAGAATTTCATCAAATAGGCTTATTTCCAAATTACTTCTGATGATTTTTAAGCATCAGATATCCCATGGTTTCCAATATAAAAAAAAGCTGATGACCAAAGCGTGTCACTTGCTTTAATGAATGCATCAGAGCTTCAAAATGTATGAAATTCAAAAGAGTTAAGGACATGTTCTATAATTCATGACTACTGAAAGTACATATATTGGACTTCATAGTAGGTAAATGAAATGTAAATAGAGGAAATATTTTAGGAAGAACTTCAGACTTTCCAGTGTTTTAAAAGGTAAATTAAAACAGTTGTCACCAAGGCTTTCTCAGCAGCTTCATTATGATAAAGACACTTTTGGTAGTGATCATCCTAGAGTTAGGTATATTATATAAAAATACAAATTTTAAAAATATCTTCCTTTGACTCAGAATTGTAGGTGATGCTAGCAGGAGCAGTGGCTAAGAAGTCTATTAAATTAATCCATTCTTATGGATATTTCTGAAAAAGTGGATCAGAGGTAATAGAGAATAGGACATATTGGAAAATCAGTGATAGATATTTATGGCAGAAAGGAGAATACAAACATTAGGGATTTGGGAGAAACAACTTAGAGTTATTGAGGTAGTGAATGGAGAACTAATTGAAAAATCGTTTCTCCAAGGTCCTGGTTACGTATGTTATATATTTATTTCCTGATCATCTTATTTTAGAGTCTGCTTTCAGTATCATTTGCCAGGAATCTTCTCATTTATTTCTGTAAGTCTTGACGTTGTTTTTTAAATGACACTTAATTTGCAATAAATTAATTTTTGTCAGGTAAAAATGGGGAAGACCAAAGGCCATAGATGTCTCCAAAGCACAGTAAATTTTCTCTTAAAATTTATTCTCAAAATCAAAATGGTAACCCACTTTTATTCCTGCCATCACCTTGTCAAGAGAAAGATAAAAGTACTGACATCCTTCAGATCTTGGCATTTCATAAACATCCTAAGTCTTTCCCTGTTGACCTGGAACTTCTCCAGTGTCTTCATACCTATCTAGATGAAGTTGTCTGGCTGTCAGATGAACCATAAAATGATTCACAAATAAACAAAATATTGTGTACTTCTGTTGTGGCATCTGATTTGGGACACACTCTGTATACAACTCGCTTATGCTGACTGGATTGTGTATTGAATAAAATGTGGTCCTAAAAATACTTGGATGCATCCTTTCCACAAGGGAGTAACTGCAAGTGGAGAATATTATGCCCACATTTTGCAAACAGTTTACAGATATGGTATTTGGCCAAGTTTAAGGAACTTTAGTTATGTGCCTTCTCTGGTACATGCAGCTTAAATATAAAATTGTTATCTTGCACAGGAGTCTGTATCATCTAAGTTATTAATTAGGATTGAAGTAGGATATGTGAGGAACCTACAGTTAAACACTGTTATGGAAAAAGAAGTGCAGTATCACAAAGTCACCGGTAATTTGAAAGAGAGCAGGTTGCAGATACTTGTGCTGTTTTCTGTAGAGAGCATAGTTTTGGTCCCTTCTAACAGTGCTCCCCTGGGGGTGGAGGTGTGCCCTTAAAAAAAAAAAAAAAAAAAAAAAGAATAGCTGAATTTATAGATTGAGCTGTTACCTGGGTTTCCTGTTAGCTCCTTGTTACTTTTATGCTGCATATACTTTAGGTGAAGATTCAGGCATGTGTCTTTAGCTGAAGCATCTCTTACCCTGTTCAGTTTAAGTGTACCTTGTGCATGATTTTTTTCTTCTACTGTGCTTCCTCTGTTGCAACAGATGAATGGGGTTTGTTCGTTTCACTGGAATGAATAAGATTATGAAACACCCCTAAAAATAAAGACAAGTGGAATAACATAAAGTTCTTATTCCTGGTACAACAAAAACAGAGAAATTCAGATGTTCCTGCTTTTAGAAACTGTTCATGTGACTTGGCTTCTTTTATGCAGTAACTTAGGACCTTTAATCCTAAAAGTATTGACTTGGTAACCATAATTCTATCCGTTTTGCTCATCTAACATTAGTAAATAAATCGATTTTGTACACAGGAGAATAGACCTGGTCACCCAAGTCAGTTGTCATGAATACCAGGGACAAATCTGACAGCTCAAGCCCGGTAACAGCTTTCTGTAGAGTCAAAGCATTTGGCTCAACTCAACTTTGGCAGTGTAGGAGGAAGAGGAGAAAGCAAAAGTTAATGAGCAAGGAAACTAAAGAAGCTGTCCAGCTGTCCAGATGTCTGCTGGCATCGATTCTTCCCTTGGTCGTGTCGGGGGCTGCCGCCCACCCCTATTCCTCACCTGCCTGGCGAGGCAAGCAGCAGCGTGCACGGGGCTGGCTGAGAGCAGCGCCAACATCTTGGGCTGCTGCTTCCCAGAATGAGGTCAAGCAGGAACGCCTCTCCTTTGATGGGATGTTGATTTGGATCTCTGCCCTCCGGCCAACTGCCAGCTTTCCCAAACCTGTTGGGAAATGCCTTATCTCTAAGACTCTGTGCTGTTCTGTCAGCTCTGGTTAATGAGCCATCAGATTCAGAGGTTACTGATGTGAGACAGATAGACAGCTGAAAAAGTATGATGTTTTCACGAGCAAAACTTCTTTAGAAAAGCAGGCTAATGCAAACTAAAAAAACTAAATTAAATGAAAAACCCCCAAAGTCTAAAACAAGTGAAATGAGAGCAGCAGAAATATCACCAAAAAAAGGGTGCTTAAGAGCAAATCACAGAAATAGAGAAATTAAAAGTAAAAAAAAAAAGAAAAAAAAACATTTCAAAATAGGAAAAGGATATAAAATAGCAATAAAAATAGGCAACAGAGGCCAAAAGAGAATGTGAGCTACACTAAGAATTAAATGTAATAAAAGAGCAAAATTATTCAGAATGAATGGAAAGCAAAAGTAAGACAAGGATATGATATAAACCTGAAGATAGATGGTTACATTTACTTATATAATGCTTTCTATTACTCATGCTAGGTTAAGGATTTTCAGAAAAACTTACATTGTTGTTGCAGTGCTCAGGTTCCAACATACAAATAAAACAATTTGTCATAGGACCCCCATCTGAAGCTCATTGATCTGCAATTTTAGAGGCTTGCTTTCTTTGTTTACTTTTGTAGTTACTTAGTTGGTAGTCTATGCTTGAGGGGAGGTGTTTTTGATTAAAATCTAGGTGCTTCTGATTTTGAAGTACAATCCGTATGTCTGTGTCATCCCTAGAACAATCATATTGTCACCTAGCAGTCACAGAGATTTTAAATTTTTGTTGTAATGCAGCACAAAATGAGAGAGAATTCATTTTTTCCATCTTTGTTTCCTTACAGTGCTTTAAAAGGAATATTGGAAAGAGATGAGTTTATAGATGAGGAGAGGTAATGAGTAAAACTGATGACAACTGTATTTTTTGCAAATTCTATCACTACTAAATTATCATGGAAACTGGCATCATACATGAATTTTTTATATTTATTTCTTAGCATTTTTTTTTATTATATAAGGATAAAAAGCATTCATTTGGGTTGACCTGAACCACTAGAAAGTCCAGCTTCATGTCAACAGAAATCAAAAATATAATGATTTATTTCTTCTGTCCTTCACAAGATGGTAGTAAAAGTCAACAGAAAAAAAAAAAATAGACATTTTTTATAATAGTCTATTATCTAATAGTCTATAATAGTTTATTGAGGAGTTATGTTGCAGAAAAAAATTAAGGATACTGAAAAAGAGATTCTCAAAGTAACCCACTGAATCCAATAATCCAATACTCCAGTATTAAGGGATTCTTCTGATTAATGTTCAGAAATCTTATGAAAGAGATCATCTTTATGAAATACTCACTTTAAACAGACTTTGGCATTTTCTGTTCATTTTATAGGTTGGATGACTCTGAGATCAAAACCATGATCCTTTTATGTTGCTCGAAGGTAGCTCTCAGGTGTTGCAGGCTGATCTGTATGGGGCTGAACAGAAGCAGAAATGTCAACAATTCACTGGGCTTTGCATTTTAATGACATTAAGTAAAGCATTAGGCTAGAATCTGCATTACAGAGGCTTTATCCTTAAATTTATTTTTTCAGCAGAATAATTACAAGTAATTATGAGGAACTGGCTTAATTTGGCATTTTACAACATGCTGAGGTAATGCAAGTTTTACACCTAATGTGAAACTCTTTCTTATAAAGCTGTCCTTCTTCTTGTCCCCATGATAAAGCTGTTAAACAGGATAAAGTATGTCCTTCCATTAAGCCAGGATGTGTAATCGGTTTTCACTGACTCTTCATAAATCATGCAGCAAGAGGTGTGGAAATCAGTGTTTGCTGAGGAAAGCTTAGCTGGTATATTGCTCCTAAAAATGTCGAGGCTCCTTGTGGTGAAGGACCTTTACTATGTGAGACGATTGGAGGCAGCTCCTTGAAGGCTGCTTGACAGGGCACTAGCAATGAGTCCAACGTGAAACACTAAACATTTCTCTGAACACTTCAGAGAATTTCTTTAGTTCTGCTTCTTAGTTCTGCAGTAAAATATTTTTACATTAAGTGTTTTTTTTCTCAATCCTGTCTATATTGAATACACAAAATTAAGGTCTTCTTAATTATAGTCTAAAATTACTTCTTTATTAACTCCCAGCAAACCCATTCAAGTACAGCTACACTACATTTTAAACCATTGTTTAAAATTGGATACCCATCTTCACTTGATTGAATAATAGAATCATTTAGTTTGGAAGAGACCGCTAAAATCGCTGAGACCAGCTGTTAATCCAGCACTGAAAGCTCGTATTCCAATGGCTGTGGACCAGCACATCCAGGTTCTTTTCCCACCAGCAGCATTCCAGCCAGCCAGCCCCAAACATGTAGCATTGCACTGAAGCAGATACTCTTGCAGCCTATGAAGGACATTTTTTACCTGAAAATCTCAAATCTGTGCAAGAGTCCTGTCCAGAGAAAGCATGAAAGGGCAAATTACAAACATAATTTCCCAAGCCTCCTTCACCTGTGCTGCTTTGTGTGGCTAAGGGTCAGGAATGAAAGTGAAGGAAAGGAAAAAGAGGAAGACTCTGATCATGGGAAAGGAGATGGGGAGAAACAATGCTGTTTAATGTTTGCCTTTGTTCTAACTACTAGAATCTATTTTAAGAGGGAATAAATTAAGTTAATTTTCCCCCAGTTGGGTCTTACCTGTTTTAGCCAAGGCATACCCACCACAGGAACAAATGTTGTTTCATGGAAGATAAACCATCATTAGCTGTACATCTAACTGAGAGGAAATCTGTATTCTGCAATTAACTATTCCTTACTTACTGTCAAAATGCAAGTTGGTTTTTCTGGTTTTTTTTTGGTTTTTTTT
>VZRP01011834.1:243481-255579 GCA_013397995.1 Malurus elegans | reverse complement strand
TTTTTTTTTTTTTTTTTTTTTTTTGTCCTGCATCTTATAATACTTAATTAGCAACTTATGTAAAAGTGAAGTATTTTGTCAATGTTCTGCTGTGCTTTGCACCGGCAAATATTTGAAAGCAGTTCAGGTAATAGGTTCAAGTCTAATAGATATCGACAACTAAGTCAGATAATCAAGAGATTACATTTGATAAGGAAAAAACCCAAATGTTTATACTTACCAGTAACAGGGTGAAGAAATGGAAGAGGCAGTGTTAATGAGTAACCAGTAGAAATGTTCAAGGGAACTGCAAGTTACAATAAAGAATAATAAGCCAAATGTTTTTTCACACTGTTGTGTGCACGACATGTACAATAGATACATTGCCTGAAACAAAATTAATTGATTTTTCCATTTTACATGGAAAGTGGCAGCTCGTCTGCTCCAATTATGTATTTAATTTTGGGACACACAAAGAGAACATAAACCAGTTGGACAGAACCCAGTGAGAAAAGGAAAATTATCAGAAAACTAGAAAACAGGATGTACAAAATGGATTAAGGAACTGGTGATATTTAATTTAGAGAAAAGAAAATGCTAGATGTAAAGGCCTGAAGCACAGGAGAAGGGAATATTCTGTTCTGCAAACCAACTGTAGACAGCATAAAGAATACATTAAATTAGGGAGAGGGGGAGAGAGAGATTTGCACGAAAAATAAGATAGTAATGGGTTAGATTATTTGGGAAACTGTTAAATTTCTATCACAGGAAGTTATTAGCAACAGTCTAGACTGTTGTGATTTTTGCCTTGAGGCAGAAGAATGTGGGAAATGGACTCTTAAGGTCTTTTTTATTTTTAGATTTTTTAAGATTTGTTTGTTTGCTTGGGAGATTTTTTTTGGTGGTGTAAAGATCACCACTCTTGTGAAGTATTCAGGATGGTTTGAAATAATCTTACAAAAATACTTAGTTTTGTTCTACTATCATAAAACTGTCAAATCATAAACATTCTCCTCATAAAATTTCCGAGGTACTTGGAAGTATCAATTTCAGTGAAATAAACATAGCCTGTGTTTATTTTTAGACTTTTCAAGTACTACTTCCCCTCTAGAGAACACTTTCATTCATTGCCAAAGTTTTCTGAATATCAGAGGGACTGAATAAGTATTAACAATCTTTGACATCAGCAAGAGTTGGATGTTTTCCAGTCTTTCACCTCTGTTGAAAGTGATATGTCAACTTTTTATGACTTTTCTTTTTTTTTTTTTTTTTTTTTTTTTTTTTTTTTTTTTTTATCTATATCCCTGTTTGACAGATGAGTTCTTCTGGCCAGCTATGAGTCCAGAATAGTAGGATGACATTTCTTTGGAAAGTTGTGTCTACTGCCATTCTTAGAGTACTGTAATTAGGGTATAATTACTTTAGAATGAACTAGAAGAGACATTTTTGAATGACTAACAATGCTCTTTAAGCAGGCAACACCGATTATTTATAAATATAAATGGAATTCTAGACACACTTGGAAACAATTACTAATATAATTTTATGGTGTAAATATGCTGGTGCTAGGAAAATGCTGCATTTATTCTGTGGCCAAATAAAAACTGAATCATCGTGTTTACACCATGCATGCCAACAGCAACTTCAAGAAATAAGATTTTCTCGTGGTATAATTTTTGTATTAAATATTTATATTGAGTTTTCCTGGCAATAAGAGCATCTGAAAAAATAAAGTTTCTGTGTGATATCTAAACACACCAAAATTGCTAACCCAAAACTTCTGGGTTTATTATGTGTCATTTACCTATATTTTTCTAAGGGCAAAAAATGCAATAGAAATTACATTTCCTTGCTTAACAGATGAGTATAACTAGAAGTATATAAGAAATATTATTTACATGAAATGAAAACTACTTTATCACTTCAAGAAAAAAAACAACTCCTAAGGAATGTGTTCTACTAAGGAAAAACATGTTGTCTTTTCTTGTACCAAAAATTTACTAACAAATATTATTTGAACAGAAATGTAATAGCCAATTAACCAATAAGTAAAAAAGGCTATAATGAAAACATTCGGCATAGTTTCCAATAATCTGGTTTTTAATGGGATAGAAAAAATATAATTGATTTTTATGCTTGTAAGATTTTTAGCTTTGCTTCATGAAAAACCCCTGCTGAAAGTACTGGTCTACTACTATTTGTGAAAACTCCTTTTTGGAAAATGGTTAAAGGGAAATCCTGAAGATAAAACCAAATTAAGCTACAAGCTTTTCTTGCAGTAAATCGGGGGGGGAAAATGGTTTTGCAATGATTTAGTGCTATTCTTAGCTATTTCTGGAGAATTTTATCATTTATATATGGTCTTTCTTTTAATTTTTAATTAGTGAACCTGTTGGATGAAACATGAAAAATCTATAATATCACTGACTTCTTCATAGTGAAAAGAAAACATAAAGAAAAAGAATGTGTTTTGTCTTAGGGACTTTTTAACACACAGTATTAAATAAAATATTTCCTATTCTTCTTTCTTGACATGAAATCAATCAGACAGAGAAAGGAAAAAAAAAAAAAAATCAGAGTTTTCCTGCCATCTGTCTCATGTCAACCCATGCACTATAAACCTTTGTGTTCAACCCATGAGCCCGTTATTCCCATGTCACATGATGTGTGAGAGAGACTATCAAAAGCTTTACCGAAATCTGAACAGATTGAATCAGCTGGCTTCCCTTGATCAGCTCGGTGGGTTGCCTTGTCATTAAAGGAAATCAGGTTTGATAAGAAGGACTTTCCTCTCATGAAGCTGTGCTGTCTGTGACCAACAACTGCATTGTCTTTCAGGTGTTTTTTAGCACCTCCCAGCATAATCTTCTTCATAACTTTATCAGGCACCCAAGTGAGACTGACAGGCCTGTAGTTTCCAGGGTCCTCCTTCTTGCCCTTTCTGAAAATAAGGACCAAGTTCACCAGTTTTGGTGTTTAGAAAAACTTTGAACTTGCTTTAATAGGAAACTTTAAAAAAAATAAAATTATGTATCACCTTTGTATTCATAAATAATATACGTATTTAAAAAATATATATTTCTACCGTTTCCAGCATTGCTGTGACATCAGAGAGTACAACAGCAGAACAGCCTTGTGCCAAAACACCAAGATACAATATTAATTGTTTAACTAAAATCTAAATGTGACATTGTGCAAAACTCAACAATATAGTAGAGGACAATAACTGTATTATTGCAAAGTAAACAAGTTCAGAAGGCAATTAACAAATTTTTAGGCCTGATCTGAACTCCTAAAAAAGGAAGTATGGGATTTGCAGCCATAGTCCCTTATGGATCATTTTTCCTACTAAATGGATATAATACCATTTGTGCTCCCATTGTATAACACTGTCATCACGGGTTGAAGTTGTTGGTTACAGAAAGCTGGAAATGTACTATATTTATGACAAAATATTTAGAAAAATCTAGAAGTTATGCCAGCTTTTATGCAACAAATTTATTTTAAGAGCTGACAAATGGTAACACGACCAGTGTTTATGTGGTTGTGAAGGTTAAGAATTCTGTGCTGCTTCCTAGCACAGGAAATGATCACATATTATTTAGCTGCCCAAGTATTCTTTATCTGAGACCTTAATCTGCCATTTTTTTTTACCAGCCAAATAGGAAAAAAAATTATATTTTGCCATAAACAATTAAAATTTCCCTGTCTCTTAGACCCTTTCTCTATTGGATAATTACTATGTATTTATCTGCCTCTTAGATTTTATTTTTCTTTTTCTGCTGCTGTCGCATCTATGTTAGTATTCCTCCACATAATTTTATTAGTAAATTTTCCAATACTTCAGCACAGCCTTTTATTTTGGATATCAACTTTTCAACACTCTTACTCCCTGCTTCCCTAGTAAAATCATTCTGTTTTAAGCACCAATTTCTCTTACATCCAATTGCCTGTCTTCACATCCATCACATTATACACTAATTTTTGTCTACTTAATTGCAAACATTTATTTAGACCAGAGAGACATTTTAAGAATTTTCCTGAAATGTCCACTAGATATGCAGCTAATGACAAATCTCTGATATTCATGGTTTGAGATTTACCAAGGAGGTCGTAATTTATGTTAAATTCATTTTCTTATGCATTTGACTAAATCCTGTTGTCCATCTTCTCAGTGTTCCACTTCTGTAATTTTTTTTTATTTGTCAAGTTTTAAGATACATATGCCCTCAAATATAACTTCAGGCTTGGTATTCATTATGTATTCCACAACAGATTTATTTTATTGCATTCAACAGAGGAACATGGTTTATAGAAAGTTGTACCATATTTATGATCATTCTTCTAGGACTTCTACTGAACAACAAATCCCAACACTGGTAATGTGAATCCAAACTCATCATCCCAGGTTCCTCAAAACTCCTCTTTTTCTTTTGTTTGCCATTACTTCGTAAAGTTATCCTCATTACTAGAGGCACAGGCTGCTCTGCTGCAGATTTATGGGGTATTTCTGGCTGAAACCAGTTGTTTAGAACTCATTCAAGAACAAGAAAACTCTTAGTACTCTGTTCCATTCAGTGTTAAAATTCTTGGCAAAACAATGTAATTCTTATATGGACCAATGCCTTAATATTGTTAAATAATACAGGGAACTGAAATTACATGGCATTGTATAGCACATTTCCCAAGATAACAATAATATCCCTCATTTCTGCTGCTGTCCTTTCTGATCCATGAAGGCACTCATTTTTTTTTGCATGCATTTAAATAATCACTGTACCATATCCTTTAAGGAAGAAATGCACAACTAGAATAGAAAATCTTGAAGATAAATTCATCCTACGTAATGCAAAAGATTTGAAAAAAAAAGGAGAAAAAAACCCTAGAGGAACATGTTCATATAGCCCTACAACATTTACTAGTGTCTGTAAATAAGCTGTTGACAATGGTGGTAATACTCTGGACAGTGATAATGTTCTGTACCTCCTGAAATAAAAAACAATCAATTTATGTAAAAGAAAAAACAACAACAAAACTACAAAAAATCCACAGTCAGCCAACAAACAAAAAACAAAAACTACCTAAAAAAAAAAAAAAACCAACCAAAAGAAAAAAAACAAAAAAAAAAACTTCACAGCAAGTTTCCATGGTAATTAAAAGAATAAAATGTTGTCCAAAGGCATTACAGCAGGAAATCCTCAGAAAGACTCAGGAAACTCACATAAATCTTCTAGACTGGAAAATGAAATGGATGAAACATTATTTGGTGGCCACCTATGAACAGTTTTAAATAAAAAAACAGTGATTACTGCATTTTGTCAAAATATGATAGAAGGAATGATGAATACTTATTCTGTGTATTGAATGCAATTGGTTATTGACTAATTTTACTTAGGACATTACTTATAGAAGAGTTTTGTCATCATATATGTTCATTTAAAATTTACCAGCCAAACATAGTGCTAGTATGTTATGAGGATAAAGTAAATCTAAGTTTCAATAGACAAAAAAAAAACCAGAATAACACAGTAATGCATTTAGCAGAACAGCCTACAAAATGTGGAAGAATACACTCAATAATAAGCAGAACTGAAAACATTCAGATGTAAATTACATTATGATTCCCTCAAGGAGAATAAGTCTATCTGCAATGGTAATTTAGACATATTAAATGTCTAAATGTAGATATTTAAACTATTTTCATGTTTGAAGTTAGATGAGAAAAATGTCAAAACAACATAATCTGAATGTACAAATCTTATCTATGGTGTTAACAAGCTAAGCAGAAAGAACATTTATATTAACAGCTGCATTAAATCACATCATTTGTAGAAAAAGAAATAACTCGTTTGGAGTATACAATAAAAGTAATGGAAATTTATCCGATTCTGTGAGTATTCCTGCTCCTTACAAATAAGGATGTCCAGATTTTTCCTTTGAGGTTGTTCAACTGAATCTGAAATGTGATTGTATTTGGCTTTGAAAAAAACACATTCATGAAATGAAAGAATTAATTTTTAATGGATTTGAGTTGTTTTTCTTTCGTTTTCTTGTGTTTAAAACAGGGTGTTCAGTATTGAGAAGTTCTCCTATGCTACTTTTGCATCTGTTCTTCCCCCTCAGCAGGACATCAGGACACTGCAAACCAGTAGAAGTGTCTCAGTCTTTGAACTCAAACGTTCTTTATGTGAGAGGGCGGCTGGACTACATTAAACTCTGCTTGGGGATGGATGATCTGATAAGTTTATGGGTTAAGATTAAAGAGCAGACAGGAAAAGGTGACACTATAGTGGGTGTCTGCTCTAGGCCACTTGAGCAGGAATAAAAAAAAAAGTGGATGAGGCCCTTTGCAGACAGACAGAAGCAGCCTCATGTTCATGAACTCTAGTCCTGCTCTCTGTTGGAGAGACAGCACAGCAGGGCTGTGAGAACAGTGAAAGAGTGAAAAAGTTTTGGAATATTTTATTTCTTGATACTTTCATGAATGCAGTATTTTTAAAACCTGAAAAAAAATACTGTTTCCCTTAATGTACATTGAGAATGCCATGAAAAGGTAATTTTGATTCAGACAAGATCAATTGTTTCACTTATAAGGACACTTCTTAAAAAAAAAAAAAAAAATAAAATGAACATAAATTGGAGCTCCTTTGGAATCTTTTTTGTCTTTTGAAAGACACCTTATTTTATATGTCTCTGGCCAGAAGGTCAGTCATGATAAAAAGCATGGAAACCATTGTATTAATTCAAAGTGAACAATACTCATTGGAATCAAAAATAATTGTTAATGATACCGTCATATTTGACTATTACAAGATTTGTATACTTTTAGACATAATTAACAAGAGAATCACAATATAGTTGTTTTTTTGGTTTTCTTCAGTGACCAAGTATTCATTCAGACAAGGGAGGAAGGGAGGGAGGGAGGAAGAGAGTTAATGCTAAACTTGCTCAATTTGCAAAAATCATTCTTTCACCTCTGGGCACATTAAAAAAGACTGACAACTGTGAACAGAAAAAAATACGTACAAATGCTGTGGACAAACATGCAAATATAGACTGACTGCTCACTTTAAATGCATTGTATGAACTCCACTTTCTTCTCCTGTTTGCTAGTACTTTTAGTCACCTAGTGCTCTGTGTTGTTTTCACTTTCTTCCCTGCTGCTGCATTTTGATCTTTGCTTCCTGTCTTTCTCCCCCGCTGTTGTTTTCAATTGTGTTCTGCTTTTTGTTTGATGAGTGGTGAAAATTGCAAGATTCCTGGCCTCTAAAGTACAGACAGAACTTCAGGAATCAGGAAATCTTGTAAATTGTATTGGCTGCTGATGTATGGTATACTATTAAACATCAAGGATGACTAATCTTGAAAAAAACAAGGTGTATAGAAAAGGTCTTATGCTGCATTTGTCTGCATGAAATTACTTCAGACTCTGGCATTCATTAGTGCATACATTCCTGGCACAGCTTGTTTGTCTTTAATTCTGCAGAACAAAAGTAATTTCTAGTTATAAGCTGGTTTTTGGGTTGTTTTTTTTTTCTCCCAATGGTGAAATTTTTGGAATTAAGGGTTTATCATTTACAGTATTCAAATGATTATTATTTTCCTTTTTCTTTCCTGATTTCTACAATAAAAGTGGAATATTATTCAGGGCAAATAATGGTGTTTTCATGATTTCCCTGAATAATCCCTCTGCCTCGAGTAACGTAAAGATCACATTTTTCTCTGGAAACCTGTCAAGCATGTCAAAACACACATCTACTCTTTGGTGGATGCAAATTCTTGCCTGTTTGGCATTGTGTGCTATGTAATATCAAATCAGATGGACATTAATAAGTTCAACATGCAGATGGAAAAGGAATTAATGGAATAGTAGCACAGCTGTAGCAGAAAAGCAATAAGCTCTTTTAATGCCATTTTTATCTAATGCATGGCCAATTCAGTCTTGGGGTGTCAGTGAAAACTAAGCAAAATTTTTCCTCATAAATATGAAACAAGAAATATGTTAACAGTTAACAGATATCTGAACATTCTTAATAACATCAGAAATTAAGTACTTTATAGCAGTTCAACCCTCCAATGTGCTTTAAAATTCTTTATTCTCATACAGTAGTGAATCAGAAAAAATTGGATGAGTGCAACTTTCAAGTCAATTATCTGCATATGTAATTTTCTACTTTTAACAGTATGCTTCTCAGGGCTGTGAGTGCACTGATAGGTTTTATCTGCCTCAATCAGTCTCACTAGCAGCCTCAGCACACCATTTACACTCAGGTCTGGTCACCCAGACCTTTCCTGAGACGCACTGTAGGTTTGCCTGTACCCAGCTGCCCTGTATTCCTAATTATAAGTTAAAATTAGAGTGCTTATGGGTTTGAAACTGATTAATAGCAAAAAGAAAGAAGTACATTTCAATGCTCAGCATATAACTCTAGTCCAACTTGGGTAGAATTTCAAAAGGGAGATACAAAGCTGTCTAGAAATGGTAACGTTTGAGGCCACCTAAGCCATCTTGACAATTCGGTCTCACCAGCCCTAAAGCTGTTGTAATACCTATTCTATTCTATGTATTCAAAAAAAAAATAAATTACAAACTATGTTAGCTAACATGCTCTGATATTCTGTCTAGAGTTTGCATAAATTTTCTTCCTATTAGGTGTAGCTGCATCAGCCTTTGGCTGAAAGAACCATAAATCTGACAACAGACAAGAAGTTGGAAACTTTCTCCAGATTCTTAGATTTTTGTACCTGAATTTATCACCCCTAGTAATAACAAATAATATTTTCTGGATGTGAAGTCAAACTTCTCAAAATGATATTCCAACAGAGGTCAGAACACATATCTCATGCAAACTGTCACACTGTCAAACTGCTCCTGATCTTGCAACAAAAAAAAATTCTTTGCTGTCCAAAAAAGTAAAATCTGCACGAGATTCCTGCTAGCAATTTACTTCCACTGCTGTAACTATGATCTCTTTTTTTCTCTCCATTGGCTTTTAATGTGAATGATAATTTAACTATCTGAGACTAAGATGGGAACAAATATCCTCTCTATCAACTACTGTTTTTAGATACAAATGTCATTCTTTATTCCGGAGATTTTTCTGGAGTTTTTCTTTAACATCAAGTTCTAGTCAGGACATTTGGAGCATTGTGTAATCCTTCCTTAATCAGGGACTCAAAATGGTTACAGATACTAAATGAAGTTCTGACAGTGATGCAGCTATGCTGCAAAGATTTTGTTCTCAGTAATGTGCTTAGAGAAGTGCTTTAGACTCACCAGGGGTGAAATATTCCATCTGTAGAAGTACGAATAGTATACATTTTATTGGTAACCACAGTTAGTACATACTAGGTAGTTCTAAAGTCGTGATCTGGATGCCTCAGCACTGAAACTAATAATTAGAATGAAAGTGTTGAATTAAGCATTGGATAATTATCTTTTGATTAAATTATTCCATTTTTACATTAATGTAGTTGATTACCAATTGACTCTTTTTTTTTGCATTTAAATAAGAGCAGATTCTACATTCTCAAATAGCTCATGTTGCTGAAAGCATATAAAGTGATGCCTCCACTGCCTCTTCCCCTGCTGTGCTTGACTCCTTAATGCTTTTGATCTTGCATGAGCTTGTAGAACACAGAAAAGGAGATAGAAAGTTATTTCACTGTGTTTGCAGCATCATACTGCTACTTCACCATGATTATTTCATGTAAAGGGGACAAAGAAGGAGTGTCCCCTTTTCCTCATTCAGTGGATACAGAGATTTGTTGAATTCTGTCCCTTCTTTAGTTGCTAAATAATTTCTACAAGCACTCTGAAACCCTCAGATTTTGGAATCATTAGCAGGTAAGATATTTTGTAAACTGCCAACATTCATCCTGAGCTACGTCTGACTAAAAATCCCCTTGTTGCAGCAAGTAACATCAGAATATTGTCAGAAAGTATTAAAGATTTTCAACTTATAACATCCTTGGAGAGTGCTATAAGTTCAGGACATACCACCCCAGGAATCTGCAACACAAGTGTCCCTACAGCCACACTCAAGAATGCCAACTGCTAAGTCATGCAGGAATGTTAATGTTCTGGCCCGGAGGCTACCCTAGGCATCACTCTATGCATTTTTATTTTACCCTCTTGGAAGCTATGAATTCCTGCTGTGCATTGTTAAATGCTGGACTCGGCTTAGGATTACAACTAGCAGAACTGTCATTCTGACTAAGGGTTACTCACTGAATATTTTTCCTGATGTATCAACATCAGTTGCAGTTTTGAAATTGACAGGAACACCATAGTTTTGATATTTATAAATTCTCCTCTGGTTTCCTTCTCTGAGAAATATCTTTAAAACTCACTAAGGAATATAATAGATTCACCCAGTAAGAGCAAGTTCAGAAGGAGACAAGAACTCCAAGTATATTATAGAGGCAAGTCTACTATTTATGGATACAGTAAATTTATATTCTCCCAAAGCACTTAACTGCAACTGTGTGTAATTCACATAATGGAGTCTATGGATTCAGAAGTATAAGATCAGGGGAGGTATTAGAAAGAATAATGTAATTTATAAATTGCATAGCATATCTCATTATGTGTGTCTCAATAAGAATGTTGAATTTGGCTTGCTAATGGCTTCAATTTCTTGCTCTTACCTAATTTTCAATTCAATTTCATTCAAGACAATTTTTTTGGGTAGACCTTTTGAGATTCTTACATGGAAGGTTTGTTTACATACTTATTTTAATTGCACATGGTGTGGAATGATGCCTACTGTAATTTCCTTCCTGCAGTTGCATCAGAAAAACAGCTGATCTGAATCCCTAATCACACTCTCTGTGAGGGACTGGAAAAGGCTACATTTTCAGGTGACCCGAAAAGCTGGTTGCATAAATATTCCATCTCCCTGATACAGCAACTTGTGACTTGTAAGAATATTGTTTGCCAACTATTTCCCTCTGTCCTCTGTGATATTTTGAAGTGTGTCTTTGTCTATATAAAGATTTTAGTATATTGATCACCTATTTTGTAGAATAATTTTGTACAATGGGAAATTAATATTTTCTTCAAACCTTTCCTATGAGAAACTTGGTTTGTTGCATTCACTTTATGTAGGTTCTATGGAGAAAAACGGATTCTAGGGAGTAAACTAAATGAGATTATGATTAAGCAGCTGAGGCAGAGTGTGTATAAATTTTACTAAAGACTTGGAAAAGGGCATTCTGGAAGAATGCCTTCAGTTCTGAAGTAGGAGTTAAGGAATTTCACTACAGTCAGTTAAAAAAAAAAAAAAACAAAAAAAAAAAAAAAAAAAAAAAAAAAAAAAAAAAAAAAAAAACACACAAAAAAACCTCNAAAAAAACAACCAAAAAAACCCACCAAAAATACTTCCCTGCTTTGAACAGCCTGAAACAGAAACAGGGCAAAGCTGGGTGCTTTACCCTGATTATACCTGGAGCTTCAGGAGTCTGATTCAAGCACCAAGAAAATTCTGGTGCATAGAACCATAGAATCGAAGAATGGTTTGGGTTGGAAGAGACCTTAACGATTCCAATCTCCCTGCCATGGGTAGGGACAGCTTTCACTAGACCAGATTGTTTAAAACTCCATCCAACCTGTTTCAGAGCCTCACCACCCTGAAATAAATACAATACAAAAATAAAGTAAACCCCTTGTAATTAAAAGGCATACTATCTAAAAGAAATATTTCTGTTTTACCTGGCACTTCTTTTAGCCAACCACTTTGTTGTGATATTGGGATTTTGTTCACTTACATGCATTGTGCAATCCATTCAAAAGTCATACATCCTTATGGTAAAGATCCTACCAGGTTTGCAAAGTACCATAAAAAAATGTCTCTTAACTGTCATTGTTGTGCTGTAGTGAGAAACTTTTCTCTGTTTATGCAATCTCTTTTTCCAGCACTCAGAATAGGGATTCTCATTAAACAACTAGTAAAAAGCATTGCATGTTGTATTAGCTAATGTTAGTAAAATTTACCCTGGGATGTCTTTCATCAGTTTGAAAAAATTAAGGTGTAATTCTGTAATGTATAGGTATGCTTTATTTAAAACTCATCGTTGAAAAGAAGAAAAAAAGAAAAAAAAGAAAAAAAGAAAAAAAA
>VZRP01011834.1:225182-243453 GCA_013397995.1 Malurus elegans | reverse complement strand
AAAAAAAAAAAAAAAGAAATTGCAGCATCTAAACTTCATGCCAGGGTGTTAATAATTTCAGGAAGTTACCTCCTTATTTATTAGGTTTTATATTTCATTTATTTAATAGCTCTTGGTCAGTGGTTCTAAAATATTTACTATAATAGAAAGGTTTGTTTTTGTAATTGCTGAAAGTGGTGGGGTGAGTATCACTGCACTGAGAAAGGCCAGACTGCACAGCCAGAGGAGGAGAGAGTGCCACTGCTTGAGGAAACACAGGGAGCACTGATCATTCTGACCATCTCGTTTTGACATCTAGCAGTTGCTATTGTGTGTTTGCTGATTAATGCTTTTTCAGGCTGATCATTTGAAGCTGCTGAAAGTAAAGACATCTGCCATTTTTATGCTTATGTGGTCTTAGACAAAACTCCCTCTGTTGTTTGCTTGACAGAGGAGAATACAGCTCATCTTACTGTAGAAAGCCTGGGACCAGACTTTCAACATTCAAGCCTTTTTGTCAGACAATACCTCTTCCATGATCAAAGCATACAAGGGATGTGGTAGTCACATCCAAGTTCATGTTCACACTTCTGTGCAGACAATGGAAAGGAAAAAAGAGAAACACATTTAGCTCAAAAGAACATCCTAATTCTTTTCTAGAAACCTGAATTTTATTAAAGAATGTGATTTCTGTTCAAACATATCAGCAGCAGCATTTGTTTGAATTCCTATTGTCAATTTTTTTTCTTTGAGGTTTTCTTTCATCTTTTACTCTCAGTATATCCTGCATTCCTTTTCCATAGATTTTGTTTGCTTTCTTTTTCTTTTTTTTTTTCTCTATAGACCTTTATTAAACTAAATGTTTTGAGAAATGCAGTCACTGAATTGTAGTCACATTTATAAACATTATTGATGATTAAGGATTGTCTTAAACCTCTTTTATTTTTCCATATCTTGGCCATTATGTTGTGGAGAACAGTGTTTCATCAGTAGCATTAAAAATTACTGACAAAATAGTAACTTTTTTTGGTTTTTTTTTACTTTGGAGAATAACATATTTGAAGCTACTGAAAATTGGTCTGTGAAAGCAAAGCATGCAAAAACTATTTCTGTGTACCATCTAAACACGTATAGTTTAACAACATCATCAACAGTTAATGGAGATTGAATCTATAATTGCATTTGTTTGCTCTTACATAATATCATATTAAATTGGTTTCCATAGCTTTTTATTGGCTATGAAAAATTTCTTTACTAAAACTTTAATTTGCCTATGTGTTGAGTTAAACTAATGGAACTCATTTATGAATGGAAAATTATTTCATAATTTTCAGCACCCTTCAATCAAGGTACTGAAAAATTGCAATCATATCTGAAAAATTCTGACACTAATGTTCAAATACTTTATATTTTAAATAATGCATACTTTAATGTATACTTTGAAAATAATGTATTGTTGCATTACTCTTAGGATTGCAAAAAAATATTGTAATACTTTTAAACAAGTCTTATCTATGACTTTTACTCTTCACAATAAGCAAGAATAAGCTGGTTTTCATTACATGTCAACTTTTTGTTTATCGCCTTTGCTGANCTTTTTTTTTTTTCCCTTTTTTAACAACACCATTACCAACCAAAAAAAAAAAAAAAAAAAAAAAAAAGGAATTTTTTTTTAAATTTAAACAATTTTAAAAAGTAAAAATGAAAATAAATATAAAAAAAAAAGTTTGAAAATAGAATTAATAAATGGAAAATAGTAAAAGAAGACTAGACTAAAAAAATTCCACAAAACCGGAAGTTACTCACATTCTTAATAGTCATAGTTCCAGAGACTAACTGTGACCACCAGATTAATTTCCATCAAATTCTCATATCATCCAAAAATCTGTTGGCTTCTCTCTTTCTGTTGACTGTATGCCACCTGTGAAGCCGATCTTATTTGGAAAAATGGCAAGAATCAGTGCAGAGGCATCCATAGTCATTGGAAGCTTACAGAACGATCCAGCCACCCACATATGCCCGAATCTCTCAGGTAGCCTCAGGTTTACTTTATAGTACAGAAAAAAAAGCGAACAGATCTACTTTTTTTTATAAATGTTGGTAGTTACTGTGGTAGTTAACTCGGAAAGTCAGATGCAGAAAATTCTGTGGCAGAATTTTAAAACTCAAAATTTTAAAATTGAAATCTCACAGTTCTTCTAAATAAAAATTATCAAAACCTTATGCAAAACAAACACTAGTTTGTTTGTTTTCTTTTTCTTTTAAAAAACTCTATAAAAAGATTGTGTTGCTTGGCTAGAAATGTAAAAGCTCTCTGTTGATATTTGAAGCTGAAATCATAGGTAGTAATCTCAGAACTGTGTTTTCTTGTCTGCCTTTTAAACCTTAAACTAATTTTGAGTATTTCCATAACTACCAAGGTCTTGAATAATGTCCATCAGCTTCCATGTAAAGAATGCAAGTTGTCCAATTATTATTTTATAATAAGGCTAAATATAATGATACATGAAAATCTTCTGAAACAGAAGAATACTCTAAAATGCTTCCTTTAAACATGTTTTCTGAAATTATTTGTTCTTGCACTTGACAAAACATATTGGGTAATTCTGTAATTATCTGGGACATTTCAAGGACGTCCCATGTATATACTACAGGCATGCATTTAATGACAAATGAAAACCAAGTAAAGTATTTTTTTTGATGATACATCTTCACTGTTCTGTGTAACAAAGCAGAAATGTATAATATGAATATTTAGTCATAACAATCTTTTTACTGTGGATTTCATCATAACAACTCCAGTTTCCTTCAGAATCTCAATGTAGTCTTACTTTCACCCTTACCTAATTTGCAGTCATCCTGATACACTGTTTGTAATCACACTGTATGAAATATATTGAGAGTATAAGGTAAAATATATTGCTACTGCTATTACTAAGAAATGTATATTAAAGAAAAAAGCTTTATTGTTGTCAAATTTGTTTCCAGTCATCCACTCTATTATTGAGTTTATTAAAAAAATCTATTTTAAGACAAAGTTATTTATCAAGAGTGTACCCTATAAAATAAACAAATTAAATTCAAATTTATTTCTCTACTGAAGGAAACAGCTACCACAGACTTTTATTCTATTTTTTATATCCAATTCCATTATAATTAGAACAATATTTTATTTAATGTTGATTACAGTTATATAAATATATTTTATACATACATATACATTACATATGCATCTATAATATAACAATATGCATTTGCAATAAAACAGAATTAGACAAGCTTTTGTCCCAGTGTTGCCAATCACTTAAAATGAACTTGACAAAGAGTTTACAATAGGACCTTAACTATTATGCTCTCAGCAGCAAGCTAAATATTACCATCCTTACATAAGATGCTGCTAATCGTCTACTAAAGCAAGATTAATGTTCAGCTTTGAACCTCTGTAAGACTTTTTCCATTTCTTGGTTTCTCCTCCCATTATTAAAAAATTCTTAAAGCTGATCTGAAATAATGTTAATTTCTGCCATAATTATATGCAATTGAACAATGAATGGCTTTCTGCCCATATAGATTTACTGCTGGATGGGCCTCACCTGCTGGGAATGCGATGGCACCATCGGAACTGCTTTGCATTTCCGATAGCAGAATAATACTTTTTCATAGTAACAAATGTGGAGTTACAGAAGAAAATCAAACCATGTAGTGGAATGGAGAAAACAGCTGGGACCTTAGGCAAATGTTTCTATTCTTGCCTGTCAATAAATGTTTTTTCTAGAAGCATCTGTAATGCTGTAGGCAGCATTTTTTCCTGAATGATGAACCCTTTGTGTTAAATGTTGAGTACCTCACATTTCCTTCAAAAACAGCATGAAAAATTTCCTTTTCTTAAAACTTTTTCCTCCATTGTCTTGTGAAGGAGGCAAGAGATAAGAATCTAGCAAATATAGGACTACAAATACCCTGTGTAGGTTTCCATATAGAAATGCAAATTGATTATTACATTGACAAGAGTTTGGGATTAATATGCGGATATCCAAATATACAAATTAGTTATTATACAACTAGAAATAATTTATTTTTTCTCAATTAAACTTTTGCCCCTGTTGTGTCCGCTTCCATTTTCATCTGTATTATGTACTGTTAAATGAATTATGAAACACCTTAAAACTACAGAGCAAAATTTTTATGCAGCTTGGCTACAAGTTGTCTGCAAATTCCTGGACTATATTTTCTTCCTAAATTTCTGTAAATTTTTAAGACATAAGAAAATTATGATAAGAAAGAGGAGAAAGATTTTTGAGAGGCATTTTAAGACAAAAATAATTACTTGAAAAAAATACTTTCTTGCAGAAGGCTTTAGACAGCAGAAAAAAGGAAAAATTGAGATACTAAGATAAATTATGGGTAAAATGAGAATGTTTCCTCCATCTTCCTAGATGAATTGTCGGTGTTCTATGGAACATTTCTGACTGGGCTTGTGGATTGACTTGCACCCTTTTACTTAAGTGAGAACTTGAAGCAAACATCTTGAACCAAATCTTCCAAAGAAAATTTTGGAATAATGCTGAAATTTAATTCATGTTGCTGTTCTATCTGGTCATGTTTGACTACACATCTTCTTGAACAACAAAGAGAACATTCTCATGTGTCTTCCTAAATTCCTAGCTGCTAGACTTTCCAGTCATGAATCATTTGATCACAGTACACATCTGGGGCAAGTATACACTTTATTCTCTGATCTTTTAGTAGAAGCATTCTGTTACAGAACAAACACAAGTTGCGTGTTTGTTTACAGTCTCTCTTCTCCACACTGCTCCTCTTCCAGAAAATATCCTCAGAACTATTTTGATCATAACCACTCAAGCAGTGTGTCATTTGAATTCTGCTCCTCTTTTGAAGAAAATTAATATTCTTCAATAATAGTTTAAGGTAATATAAACCCATCTTTCTCAAGGGCCAGTAGTTACTTCTACAGCTTCCTTTTCCCTTCTTTTCCAGACCAGTACTTATTTAAGTACTGGAGAACACGTATGGAAAGCGGGGAAGCAATTTGTCTTCAAAAACCTTAATCCCAGCAAATTGAAGAATATCTGAAAATAAAATATTAATTGATTTTGAAACCTTTGAAACATGGTATTCTTGTGTTTAAAACAAACAAGATATTTGAGTCAAGGATATTTATAATTACACAAGGCTGTAAATTCTCCGTAGTTGGTAAAACTGATGCTATTATAAAGGCTTCTGTCACAGGAAAATAAAAAAAAAAAAAACTGAAGAAAAGAATTTTCTTGCTAAATAAACATGATGTTCTGATTCCAATACTCAAAAAAAAAATCAAGAAATGCGAAGTTTTGCATCATTCCCTTGATTTTTGGCACTGATCTGATCAATTTTTTAGATTATCTGGGTTGGTAATCTTATAGGAAACAATTTATTTTCTTTCTTTTTTTTAAACTTTCTTTTATTTACTTTTCTATTGTCCTAAATTAATGATGCCATAGGAATCTTAACTATCCATCTGAAGTGAGCAACATTAGTAACATGTCAATTAACTTGACATGGAATATAATATTGCATACTTCATGTCTATAAAATGATCTAGACTGGAAATGCAGGGTCTGTCAGGGTGATTTGTTATGAGCATGAGAATATTGTTGTTTTTGGATGTGTGTTATTAGCTAGCATTTGGAGTCCAGCAGATTTTAATCAATTCCAAGAAACGTCTTCTAAGAAACTTTAATGTTATGCAGTCCTGTTTATTTATAAACAAACCTTGTTTTGATCCTGATCACTGCACAAGTCAGATAAAAAGGATTTTGGAACCATGACCCTAATCTAAACCTGCTAGAAATGTTCATACCCTTGGATATGGCAGGTGATATCTTTTGGTTTTCAGCTGTTCTCTGCTTTCCCTTTTGAGGAGGGGCTTTCTATTTCTCACCCAAATATCATATCCAAAAATTAATATCTGTGCAACATCTCTACACATATAACTCACCTTCTAAACTTCTCTGACTCTTGGGTAATGACCCTTGCATTTTGACACTGCAGATCTTACAACAAGAACATTTCAGAGCTTTCTTAATTTACACATTAATAGAATGCATGTCCCCAGACCATTCTGAAGTTTTTGAACCATTGAGCTTCTGTTTCATACCCATGGGAGTCTGCACCTTCCAAAGTGAAAGGTTTGGGAGTTTATAAGGTGGCAGATAAGCAATTTTTCTTTTAAGTTCTTTTAACATATCTAATGCAACATATATACCTGCAAGGAGAGAGCTGACATTTAGTCAGTTGTAATAATAACCAAACCTTTAGAGGCCAGTCAGTTGTGTCCTTCATCTAACAGGAAAAATGTGAATTTCTTCGCAAAAAATCATTTTCTAAAGTAAAACTCATGTTGGGGAAAAAGTGTGGTTTCTGAATAACTGGAGGACTGATAGAATGTAATAAAAAAGGAGGGTGAAAAAGGTATTTCGAGAAACACTGAGAAATTTCGAGAAACACGTATTAAAAGAAGGACTACCGGTAACTAAGAGCCTGATGAGATCAAAAAAATGTAGCAATATTATAGTCTTTCAGACTAAAGAGATTTAAATGTAAGGGAAAATTATGTCTATTTCAGATATTCAGAATTTAGGAACTAAGTCAGCTGCAGACACTTCCTCAGCAGTTATTGGAGAGAGAACTATTCTACCAAGGAGCTGTTTGCTGCTTTTTTTCTCTTAAAAATGTGGAACACTCTAGAATTAATTTGTGAATAGACAGGCAAATTTTGCTAGCACAATTTATGTATAATTTTTATATTTCAAACAATTCATTTTTATCAGCATATTTATGAAAGCATTTATCATCAGGGTAACAGATGGACAATGATGCTGATGAACTTGCAACATAAGAGAAATAACACAAATGTAAGGTTTTGAAAAATACCTTCTTTCTCCCTTTTTTCATGGTTTTCTGGGGACAAACTGAAGTCAAAACTGTTTTGCATATAGTGATTTCAACATGAAAAACTGATTTTTTTTATTTATTTTAAGATAGAAGTAGCTCTAGTTGCAACTTTTTCAACTTTTCTCTATTCATTTTACACAGCACTCCACCAAGGATCTTGAAAGAGAACACGTCAGTTTTCTTTTCTTTATTTCCAATTCATTAAATGAAAGAATTGACATGCTACTGATACAAGAGCTCCATTTCCTCCATTTGGGAAGAGTTGCATTATTTTTATGATAATACCAGTTTGTAATAATGGTTGCAGAAATGTTATGGTGGTTATTAAAATAAAAAGCATTAGAAGCAGTTCCTGAAGGACATAGAGCTCTTTACTGGAAAAAATAAAGACTACCAAGCTAACTCTTTCCTTAAGGCTGATGACTTCTGAGAAATAATGCTATAGCCATAGGCTCATATTTTTCTTTCAAATCAATGGATATGAAATAATATCATTTAGAGTTTTATTTGCCTCAACCATTTGCAATTGAAAGGATATTGCTATATGTTCAGAGAACTCTTCTAATCAATTACTTTACAAAGAGATCTTTACTCTTTCATCCGGAGAAACTATGCAGTGCTTGCCTGGGGAAAAAAAAAACAAAAAACAACAACAAACAAACAAACAAACCAATAAAAATAAAAAAAAAAATAAAAAAAAAAAAAAAGAGGAAAAATTCTACTGTTTCTTGCAATGATGCCTTGGTAACAGAGAAGATTCTCATCAGTAACAAATGAACAACAGAATATGTAGGAGTTTTCTTCTTCCCTCTACCAAATAGAAGTCACAATTTGATCACCTCACTTGCTATAGCTGCCACTAAAATACAGATATTTGTTCAAGGTTACCAGACCTGAGAAATTATCTGCTCCTTGCCCCACTATATTTACTATGTAGCATTATATATTTGCCCCCAGTTTGTTTCATTCTTTTGTAATGACTAACATGCTTGTAATATTTATGTAGGATTTGACAAAAACATATAGAAATCAAAAGGCAATATAATAAGACATATATTTTCATTGATGCATCAAAAGAGAGGAAAGTTATAATACATATTTCCTCTGAAGCTTATCACAAAGCCAGAATTTGCTGCAAGAGCAGAGTCATCTATTCTGTAAGTATGATCTGGAATTATCCAATGAATTTTCATCAGTCGGGATTATAGGCGCTTAAATATAACCCATAATATTTTCAAAATTATTAAGATCAACATTCTGGTAAAGTTCATTTCATGTAAGAAAAAAACATAATGTGAAGAAAAAAGAATAGACTTGTGGTTCAGCTAAATGAAGGCATAAACAGAAATAAACTTACTTGAACAGATGGTCATAAACTGGTCAGCATTAAGGTCAAGCTGGAAGTTCAATGGTGTCCTGCTTCCAGAGCATGAGATTCTGAAACAGTTTGCAGATGGATTTCTTGACCTATTGCTGTTTATGTAATAACACTTAATCCAGTCATGGATACATTTTTGTACCTGCAGCAATACTTGAAGACAGGACAGATCACCTTTGAAGGACCCCTCCAACCCAAACTACTCTGTGATTCTGTGATTCTATTGTTAATGGCATGCTATCAAATCCAATCCATACATAACTGTTAGTTGATTAAGATTTTTCAGCAAGACTAATATTTTCTTACTTCAAAAGTGAGTATTCACATTGTCAGTGTTTATCTGCTTAAACTAACGATATAAATGCATATTAAAGAGCATATAATCTCTATTTTCCTACTCCCAAATGGCTGGTAAATATGAAAAATACCAAACCCCATACTATTCTCTGCAAATCCTGTATAAGAAACTTGGTATTACATTTGTCTTTTTCTTTTCCTGGTGATTTTATCTCTACTTTCCTTATGCATAACTTGCAGACCAACATAACTTTTCTAACTCTCATCTATACTTCAGATACTGCTTTTTCATGCTAATTTTTAGTTCAGGAGGACTTAGGACTTTTTCTTCAATAGGTTAAAGGGACATTTTGTTGCCCATTGATGGTCTTTAATTTGTAGTTGCTTCACATGAAATACTGTGAAACTTTCAGTTCTTTTAAATTTCATCAAACACCCATTCATCTCTTGACCTTTGGAGATGCTCTGTTTCTCAAAATCACACTTTAGACAACAGGATATAAAGAAAAAAAAAAGAAAAAAAAGAATAAGATTCAGTTTCTCTAAATATTATTTTCTTTTAAGTTTTGGAGAGAGGAAGAAGTCTGAAAACCTCTTAACAAAAATTCTATTGTCATAGTGCAACTATATTATAAAAATTTGAGATAAAGAATTTTCTAAGAACACTTATACATGCATGCAAATATGTTTAGTTCTTTACTCCCATTCTGCAACGTTCCAAAGGACTATTAATTTCTAGTTTTTTTTCCTAATATTTTAAGCTTGACATGTTTACTCATTTCCATTGACTGTTAAGATTCTATGTCTTGTTATAATAAATCCCCTTAAATTTAATTTGCATTTAAATACTGAGATTTAAAAATCTTCATTTTTATTTCTGGCATAACTGTATTTATAAGCTAGTGTCTATATTATAGATACTGACATTGGGAACTCTGGGACATTTTCTTCAAAATTAAGTTGATACTTAGAGACTCAAAGGACTCCTATGAAGATGAAGCAGTCACAGCAAGTATTCATGAATAAATGCAGATAACATTCACCTATTTTCTATTTACACAAATTGCAGTTTGCATCGCTCTCATTTTATAACTGAAACAGCAAAACTGCTGAGGAAAGAGGTCAGAGAGCTTCCATGTTCCCTTTGTGAAGTCAGGACTCTTTGTGCTTCTACATCCAGACTTGATGTTGTACATGTTGAAATGTTTCAAAATTTAGTAATATAAATTGAGGTAGCATGATGTACTATTGCTACTTTGACATGCCATATTGTTTCTTCTAACTTAGCAAAAGGGGTTTTATTTTTGAACATGCTTTTGTTTAAATATTTTGCTATTGCATATTTATGTATTTAAAAAAAAGAGAACAGCCTTTTTATAATATTAATGTATTATACAAACAGTAATAACCATGTTCTTTGTCCTGCATGCTGAAAGTACCTCAAAGTCTTTAAAGCAACTCTCATTTCATAAATGTACAGATGGAGAAATTGAGGCAACTGAACTGAAGGACAAACTGCTCCTTTAATTTCACTCCTCTTTGGCAGTACTGCTTTGCATCCAGAGGTGGACCAGGCTCAAAAAAATCTAACAAAAATCTTCCACGGACTAACACTCTGTCATGAATGTTTTGTGCTGGCTTCTTCAGCAATCACACTGGGGGCATACATGCACAGGTGCAACATTTAATATGTTGTCATTTTCTTTTTTTGATCACAACTTTTTTGTGTGGTGTTGATGTCTATTATTGTGATTATAACTTGTTTTGTCACTATAGTCTCAGGGACAAAGGTATTACAAGTGGAAATTCCTCTTACCTTACTTGAGTAAATAGCAATAAAAAATGGCATTTCCACCTTTCTGCAAAATGAGTGAACTTCTGGTTGAAGTGGCGATAAGTGATTTTAATATGGAAATGGGAAGTGAGAGTAAAGACTGCCATTTCCAGATCCCTGCAGATATTTACTTGTTCAAAATTAGGATCTGATAAAGGTACGGTTTGTGGGACCATTCTCCATCTAAGCTGCAAGCCTTGCCTTTCCATCTCTACTATCCTTTAGTTAGAGATTCTAGTGTCTGATTGAACACAGAGAAGAATGCCAGCATGTGAAAGCCACTCTGTAGAGGGAAGAATCAATTGATGTTCTGGCACAGAGGCTCAGCACAATATTTTTACAGATTAACCCTGTGCAAGATGTGGTTTCCTGCGATCATGTTTTGGCATCAAACACGAACCATGGATCTGGCACATGAACTATTCACAAGCTCTTTATAGGGGCTGCAAAAGATTTGAAAGTAACCATGTGTTTCTCCTAAACAAGCATTTTAAAGGGGGAAAGATGTCATTTACCAACAGCTGTTCTTCTTCCAGATATATATACACTCTTAACATTCCTTCCTATCTCTTTATCTTACAATAATTCTAAAATATGGGACTTTCTATCTGGCAGAAACCACAAGGACCATGTGGACCACACAGAATAGAAATGGAGCCCCAAATGCAGACCTAAGAATGACTCTCTATTAAAAAAAAAAAAAAAAGAAAAAAAAAAAAAATCACAGATTGTTTTTATACATAAATAATCACAAGTGTAACTCAGATTCTGCTTGCACCATTTAAATTCATGACCTCTGATGACACTGCCAGTGAGACTGGCTGCTAGCACAAAATATAATGACTGTTTAGGTGAAGACCAGACCTTGGGAAGTGTCCTGGGGCAATTAAATTCATTCTCACAGGCCCTCAATTAAGAATAAATTTCAGTCACTGGTGACCTCCAATTAATTTTTAAAAACCCACAGCCTAACCATTCACGTTAAAATAAAGAAATACAGGAAAGCAAAATCATCTTTGCACTTTTAATACAACTTTAAATGTACCTGACTCTCCTTGCACAGAAAGACCTTAAAGTAAATTTGTATAATCAGTGAAAATATTACCTCTGAAAGCAGAAAGCTGAATCCTTAATCTTTTTCCTCAAAAGATAAATTCATAATTTTCCCCATTGTTGTTGGGATAGGGGTGCAGGGTGCAGGTGGCCAGAGAGAATATAGATTTGGAAGTACTCTAATCTCACATCTATGAAACACTGTGAGTAAATTTCACTGGAAAGCAAATAATCTAGTATCATGACTAATGTTCTTCCCAAGTCATACTGCTCAAATATTTTTTTCCATTAATACAAAGCTCAAACATGCAATTCTTCATTATTCACTTGAGAAATGCATATTCTAGGATATTCATTTCAGTAATATTGCTTTTCTCAGTAAAACGAAAATCCCTAGTAACGTAATAAATATAATCAATATTTTAATGTAGTTTAGTTTCCATGTTCCTATTTATTTTTTCCTGTTGCACATATATTAGAGTAAATTTGTCTTAAAATAAGGTTTTCTTTGCTTTTCCTTACCTGACTAGAGAAACCGTAAAACAAACAAACAAACCAAACCCCAAACCATACCAACCCCGACTTTCAGAAATTTGTAAGGAAAATAAACTATTTTAAAACCTTAAGGGTGGGTAACCAAACTCTGTAGCATTCAAACACGAAAGGTTTGTTATGTAGTTATTTCAAGTTGTTATTAATAATGGCTTATTTTGGTAGTTTTGAAGTTGAATCTCAATTTACCACATTGTAGTGTGTTACCATGAAGTAAACTGCATAATCCTTTATACAAACTTAAACAGAGACTGTATTGCTAACAAATTCCTAAGAGAAAGTGCAGCTATTTTACCATGAGATTTTCTTTATTTAGCTAAAATGTCATATTTGCAAGAGACTCAGTGTTACAAAAATGCTCCCACGTTTTTCATTTTGCTTACCTGTCTTGAACAAGTGTAGATAAAACACAGTTCAGTCATGTCTCCCTCATTATTTTAAAAGAATTTCATTTGCAATTGACCTTTTGCTGATTCATAATGAGGCATTTAGAAATGTTTTAAGTCTTGCAAAAAGGGAAATGAAGCAGTGTGCAGACTAATGATAATTTTCATGAGAAATGTGAGCTATTGCTTAAAAAAAGGAGGTGATTTAGGTGGAATATCATACAAAAGACATTATGAACTCACATAACTTTGATATTATTGTATCTGCACTAGTTTAACTGCTATTACCACTGCTAGGCATTTACAAAGAAGGGTACCATACATCTCCTCCATTTGCTTCTCAGATAAACCCAAATTTTACATCTGTATTATTTTGTGAGTTTGACTGGATGATGCCAGGCACAGCTCAAAAGGAATTTGTATGACAGTTTCATACAGAGGTATATATAATAGTTGTTTTCTATCTTTGAACAGGTGGTCCATTTCAGACCTTTTTTATTCAATGCAAGCGATTTAAATAGAGAGGAGTTTCTTTTTTTCCTGCATGGAAAATCAAAACATTTTCCACTTCTGGAACTAAAGAAGAGAGCAGGTGTAAGGCACATTATGCTCAACAGAAATGTGGCACTCTTTTCAACATGACTTAAAATGGTGGATGATGACAATAAAGGTCAACATGATGATGATTATTATTATTAGTTTATAAACTGCAAGTAGAGAAAATATGGTCCAATGTCAAGCAAACATTGACTGTTTTTATTTACAAATAAGATGTTACAGCTTTCTTGAAAATTTTTCACCTAAAGCTTAAATTTTCGCTACACAAAAGGCCTTGCCTTTTACTAAGCTTTATTTAATTCTGACTGAAATGACCCATGTTTATACATGCTGGCTCTTACCATTAATTTAGGTATGTAGATCTTTAAGTCTACTTCACAGAGAATTAAGTTAAAAATGATTGAAATTAGAGCAGAATGATATTTGTATGGAGACATCAGCACCTCACGAGCGTCTTAGCAGACATCTTGTTACCATCTATTCTGATTGCATTTTCCATAGATTAACAGATATGTTTACCTGCCTTACCATCTGCTGAGCTGACTGTTTGCAAGTTACCTGCTTAAATGCTGGCAGGGAGCATAAGCTAAGCCGTTTGTCATTGTATGTTTGTAAAATGAAAAACATTTTGACATTATAATAGGTACATGCAGAAAACTGCTGCAAAGGAACAGCAGGAGATTACATCCCTATATTTAGCAAGGTCAAATGAGGAAAAGGCTAGAAATCCTGAAGAGCAAAAATCTAAAATCCCACCATGTTTAAACCACCTAGCCAGATTTTGAGAACAGTGAAATTGGAAAACATCCAGTTTATGCTTTTCTTTTTCTTATTTGTCTCCTGCAGGGGTAATCACGGCAGAAAATTACTTCCTCTCTCTGTGTACAGAAGGCAGTAAATTTTCCTTAACCCTTCCTTTCCAACACAATAAAATCACAAAGAAAGCTTTCTAGCTTTCTATTATAATTAGTAAATAAAGCACTGTCCAAACTAGGCACAAACTGAGTGAGTTTTCTGCAGTTTGATTAATACACAACTATAAATTACAATTTTTTAAGTATTTTATTAGAGATATTTGTGGTACTCTAACATAAAGCTGTATGGTACATATTTTAACTTACTTTTGAAATGTATATGTGATGAAAAATTACCTATCTCTTATTAAAACATTTTAGTAAATAAATAATTGGAATAAACACTTCACAATTGAAAATATACATTTGGAAATTTGTAATAAAAAAAAATTAGAAAATTATGTCCTTTTTTTTTTTTCTCTTGTTACAAATGGTAATCAAAAGTGTTTCTAAGGGGATTTAAGGTAAAATTTAGAATTCTGAATGTCACCAGTTGTATCTTTGGTATAATGAGAAACTATATGACAAGTATATCCTTATAGATATATCTTTCTCTTTCAGTTCTAACATATTTGAAAGGGATTCCTTCTTTTTCCTTAACCTTCCTAAATAATTTTTTTTCTCTGCTTCTTTTTCACATAGCTAAGCAACAGATTATTTAGTACCAGGGCATGCAATTATTAGCTTGGACCTATCACTTCCCTCAGATTTCCCAGCAGAGACATACTTATCCCCAAAATCCGCAAAATCCTGCTTAGTAATCCACTGGTGTGACACAGAAACAACAGCATGCTGTTGTCCTTTTTAACCATTGTTTAACTCAAAGCTGCACATTTAGCATTTGAAGTCTTCAAGGGTGAAAAATTGGCAGATTGCACTGAATTTCTCCTTCAAGCCTCCAAAATGGAAATGACTTACCATATTTTTTAACTCCCTAATGTGAAGAGGGAATCAGAGAAATTGTTGAAAGGAAAGGGAAGAATGAAAAATATGTAATAGCAAAGGTTTTTTTTCCTCAGATGTAATGCCATTAAATTTTTATTTTTTTTTTTCTTGGACAGTTTAAATGGCATTCCTCTTAAGATCATACCTATCAGCCTCACAGTTCAGAAATGTGACAGAAAAATAGAAATAAAGAACAGGATTAGAAGTTTCAGAGGATCATTAGGCATACAAAACCAGAGATGAAGTTTGTAAAGGAACTTTTCTGAGTCTGGGAGCAAAAATAACAATTTCCATTGGAAGAAAGCTCTGGAGGTCATATAGTCCACCAAAAAAAACCAAACCAAGCCAAACCAACCCTCCAACCCAAAAACAGAAAAAAACCCCACAAAATAAAACATAACAAAGAACCTGAATCCAACCAACCTGCCTCCCCCAATTATAAATGCTTCTTAACAATATGGAATGTGGTTAGAGTATTAAAATACTAAAATACTGTGAGAAGGCACAGAAATAAATAACAATATGGGTAGTCTAACAGCAGCCTCAGTTAACACACTGGGAGCATTACAGCATATGTGGAAATACATTCCTTTTCAAGTAACTAGCAGATTAAATCTTGACAAGTAGGACCTACACATGGATTTAAATTAAAAATTGCAAAACAATCAAACAAAAAACAGTTTTACACCCCAAACTTTCTTCAGTTTCTAAAACTGTGGTGAGATATTTTTGTAATGATTGGGCTGCTGCTACCTGGAGAAAAAGAAAAGGAAAAGAAAGGCAGCTGGTGAGCAGAAAATGCATGTGGAGAAGCACACTGAGAGGTGCCATGGGTCAAAGGGGCACAAGGTACCGACCTGCAGTACAACTCCATGTTGAGGAAGATTATTGCAGTCAGCCAGGGAGCCCGGGAGAAATGGGCAGGAACACATAACACCAGAGAAGAGTGGTTGGTCTTTGTCACATCTTTTGCTTAGTGCTCACAAAGGTGTCATTAATGAAGGTTTTTGGTAAGAGTTTATAAAATATTCATTAATATCTTTTGTAGCTAAGTAATGATAACTGTAATGTTTTGGCTTAGAAATTAAATAATTGTCTGTAAATAAAAGGGTTTTGGAGGCTTTTGTCTGTAACAAAACACAGTATCTAAAGTGATTACTAGTATTCTTCTAGTGAAATTCTCAACATTTTTTTTTAACAAATATTTTAAGTACCCTGTGTAGAATATCATAATCCTCTCTCTTTATTCAATTCTATAAGTTCTGCAAGAAGACAGATGAAGAGAAAAAGACAGACTAATCTAATTGGACAGCTGCTTTTCTATTTGGGTAAAAAGAAAGAAGCATGCAAAATTATTAAGGGTTTTGGATACGACAGCCTGGCAAGCTTGCATTTCTCCTTATTAACTTGCTCTCCCATGAGCCAAGTTCCACAACCTTCTTAGCCTTTGAAGGTTGCAGATACTTTTTAACAGGACTGGTTATTGACAGCAGATCTTTATGGTCTCTTTGTCTTATTAAATAAAATAGAAACAAGCAAAGTGTTCAGATGGAGACCGAATTATAATGAAAAGGAAAACAAAAGAGTTTCGTAGAATTTCAAAAGCTTGAATCTGCATGTAACTTTTGTGTTTGAAAAAAAAAACCAAAAATAATTTGGGACAAAAGGTCTCTTGTAACACACATCTTTTATTTTTTTTTTTATAATCTTAGCCACAGAAGTGCAAAAAACCGACTTCACACAGGTAATGTACTCAGACAAAATTTAGTTAGCAACCAAAACCAAGGGAAAAAAAGTAATAACCACAATGACACTCCTTTAACAGATTACAGGTTTGGTGTAGCACTCAGGGATGTTGTCACCACATGTACAAGGACAATGCCCCAAAGCATGAATAAACCCCCACACTCATGCAAGGCACCTCCCTCAAGGGTACCCAGAAGGTGGGTTCACTTCACACAAAGGGGTCACAGGATCATTCAAAGACATGCAGTAGAAAGACAGTCACGCAAAAAATGTTTGTCACAAGCCTGGGGTAGTTGTGAGAGGTCAACGATGAACTTTCGAATGGCAATTGGAGACAGTGTTTTGAATAGCTGGCTCTGCATACACAGCTTTGCAAAAAGCACGTCTTGAACTGATGGATTTAGCCACAGCAGGGGCATCTTAACCACTCTTTTCTTCCAATCTCTGTTTGGCAGTTCCAGGATGGGGTTTTCCCCACTGGGCATGCTTTGCCCTTACCCCTGTGCCAACTAGATGTGCAGTTTAGTGGACAATTAAATGAGTTGCTATTTCATGCTTTGGGGCACTCACTAGTATCTTTGTCAGAAGGTTTGATGCTCCAGAGGCATTTAATGGCTTAGTGTTCACTAAGGTGTAAACATCCACACTTCCACAGAGTGTTTGTGCTCACTGGTTTCCCATGGGACTTTAGAGAAGGGTGTAGAGTCATAGGGGCTCCACCTCGTGGCTTTGTGAACTGCCTGGAGAATGGAGTTAGATTTGGAAGCTGGCATTTCTTTTGCCCTGTGACCAACTATAAGCAATATATGTAGTCTGCATCCTTCATGGCTTTTAAAAGAATTCCAGCTCTATTTATATATTAAGCCCATGTTAACCCAAAGGCTAATCACATAACATCATAGAATATCCTGACTTGGAAGAGACCCACCAGGATCTCCAAAGTCCAGCTCCAGGCCCTGAACAGGCCAGCCCCGAGAATTACATCTTGTGTCTGACAGCATTGACCCCAGACCCCTTGAAAATATCTGCTCCACTGTGGTGTCTTCCATGGGCTGAAAGGAAGAATCTGCTTCTGTATCAGAGTACCTCCCTCTTGCACTGATGTTCACACTGAGGCTTCTCACCTTTTTTTACCCATTTTCACTGCTTTGTGACATCCTTTTCCCTTTAATAAATATGCTTTCAAAGGAGAATTCTTTCTATGATACCAACAAATGTATGTTGATATATACATGCTAAAGCTGTGTGTCAGTACAACCTGTATTGTCAGGTATCCTCACAGATACAAATAATTATAGAAATTATTTTTCACAACCTTTCCATAGATTTCTTTTTTTTTTTTTTTTTTTTTTTTTATTTTTCTCTTCTTTTTTTAAANTTTTTTTTTTTTTTTAATTCTCATATTCATGTTTTCAAATAGACCACGTCTTCTGGGGGAAACCGGAATAGACAGAATGAAGCAAAAATGTTTTTAACATGTTTTTCAAAATACTGTGACATATGGATAATTAGATAGCAAATGAGTAATAGGAAAGCTAGAAAGATGACATTAGCTAGCATCATTCATACAAAATGTACTTTAAATAATTGTTCTTCTTTGTAATTGCTTCTCTCTGCCAACTAAGCACCATACACCAAATCAGTCAGGCTGGACATCTGATTAAAGAAAAAAACAATGAAAACAACAGGAAAATCAGAACAAATCTTAATGAATCAAAGGGAAAACTTTTTTTTT
>VZRP01011834.1:209846-225141 GCA_013397995.1 Malurus elegans | reverse complement strand
TTTTTTTTTTTTAAAGAAAAACAGAATCAATTAGGTTGAAAAATATCTCTGAAATCTTTGTATCCAAACTATGATCGAACACCTCCCTGTCAACCAGATTAGGGCACTAAGGGCCACATCCAGTCTTTCTTTAAATACCTCCAGGGATAGTGACTCTACCATTTCCCTGGATAGGTATTTGCCTTTTCATGAAAGACCATCAGGTTTGATAAGAGGAGTTTCCTTTCACGAAGTTGATTGGCTGTGACCAAAGACTTGTTTTTCAGGAGTTATTCAACACGTCCCAGAATAATCTTTTCCATAACTTTTCCATCAGGCACTGAGGTGAGACTGACAGGCCTGTAGTTTCCCGGGTCCTCCTTCTTGCCCTTCTTGAAAATCAGGACAAAGTTCACCAGCTTCCAATCAGCTCCAGATCCCTAGACCACACAAAAATCATAGAAAGTGCTTTTGCCATGACATCATCTGTCTCTTGGAGGATTCTCGAACGAATCCCATCAACCCCCATAGATCCAGCTGGAGCAGCAGACTATGCACAACACCAGGGTCAGCTGGGAGCTGCTAATTTTCACAGTCATGATCCTCCAGCTCAGGGCACCGAGACTCCTTGGTCCATAATTCATATTGAAGACAGAGGAAAAGAATGCATTGAACACTTCTGCTTTGTCTCTGTCTCTGTGAGGTGACCATCCTCATCCCATAATGGGCCAAGGTTATTTTTACACTGCCTTTTGCCGTTAATATATTTGAAAGAACTCTTTTTACTGTCCCTCACAGTTCCGAGCAGCTTCTCCAGTTGAGTTTTTGCCACATGAATTCTCTCCCTACAGTGGCAAGAAACATCTCAGTATCCTTCCCATGTCACATGCTCCCACTGGGCACACACCTTCCTTTTTCATCTTATTTCCAGGAGAAGTTCCTTAATCAGCCAAGCTGTCCTTCGCATCTCCTTGACTTCTGGCATTGGAGAACTGCCTGCTCCTCTGATGTTTAAAAAGCAACCAGCACTGATGGATGCCAACACCTGCAAAATCATTTTCCCAGGGGACCTTACTAATTCCCTGAGCAACTGAAGCTCTCCCCATGTCCAAAGCTGAGGTTTTGCTGGCTCTTTTCCTCCTGTCAACAGAGTTTTTAAATTCAATCTCTTAATGGTTGCTATGGTCAAGATAGCTGCAAATCTCCACTTTGCTCATGAGATCCTCTCTGTTGACAAGCAGTAGATCAAGAAGAGCAGTTTTACGACTTATCTCCCTAAAGACCTATTCAATAAAATTGTCAGTGAGGATTTTAGGCATCTTCTGGCCCAGCTTGTATCAGCTATGTGATGTTCACACTTTCTGGCAAGTTGAAGTCTCCCCCAGCAATAAGGGCAGTTGCCTTGGGAGTGTCCCTTAGCTCCTCAAAGAATAATTCATCAGTGCCATTGCCCTGGCTGGGAGGTTCATAACAGACTCCCACAACGACATCTGCATTATTTGTTTGCCCCTTGTTTCTCACCCAGAGGTTCTGAACTGTGCTACTGCCAACCATGAGTTCCACACACTCAAACCCTTCTGTGACACACAGTGCCACCCCTCCACCTCTTCTGCCTGGCCTATCCTTGTTGAGGAACCTGTAACCATCTAAAAGGATGCTCCAGCCACAGGATTCATCCCACCAGGTTTCATGTATGCCAGTTATCTAAAATTTCTGGGACTGAGCCAAAGCCTCAAGCTCCTCTTATTTGCTCCTCATGCTGTAGCATTAGTGTAGAAACATTTCAGGTGTGGTACAGTGCAGCCAACACCTTGTGAAGCAGACCAAGGGGGTCTTTTTAATACTCATTTCCTCAAGTTTCGTCGCACCACCCAATTGCTCATCACCGATGAGGCTCTTTTGTTCCGTTTCCTCTGCCAAGCTAGTTTAACGCTCTGTCAACAAGCCCTGCTAACTCCTTGCCTGGTTGGCTTCCAAGGACTTTGAGATCATGATGAGGCTTGGGGTTGCTACAAGGGTTCCTGAAACTGCAAACCCACATTTATATTTTGGAGCAATATAAGAGTGCTTTTTGGAAAAAAAAAATATATAAGTGGCCAAATGAAATAGTTTTCTGTATTATGCTCTAGCACTATATAACAAAAGATAAAAATGCTGTTTTTACATTCATTTCTCATATAAGGGGGAAAAAAAAGTTCTCAAATATTTTTCTAAATTTTTTTTATTCCCCCCTGACAACGCATCTGCAAAATCTCAAACTAACCAAACCACAAAGCTATAAAGAACAGTTTTTCTCAGGTCAATATTCAACAACACCTTTAAAGGCATGCCTATTTTTTTACCTTTCTGATTCAGCAAAATGAAAAACAAATCCAACATTAGTTTAATTGGCTTTAATCCAGCGTTTGATTTATTTGGTAAATCAAAGCCTTTAATTAATATTTAGATTTCATTTCTAAGGCCATAACTTTGAAGAAAATACAAGGTAACCTGTACAAAATTAACATAACTTCTGTGGATTCTCAGCTCATGGTTACAATTGAATGGAGACACTTGGCAGCCTCCTGGGATTTTAGATGAGGATTTTGTAGAATCCTGTGAGAGAATCATGTAATTCCATCAAACAGGGTCTATAAATGACTCTTTCTTCTGTGACTAAAACCATCAAAAATCATTCTTATTCAGAAACCTTGAATGCATTTGATCAAGTTATATCAGAAGACACATGCTCATCATAAAGAGGTAATTTCCATGTTTTTTTAAAAAATTTTAGAAACTTAATTATTTTCAAAATATACATCTGTCTGAGCAGATGAACCTTTAAAAGTGCTGGTTATCTCTCACTTACAGATATAGTAGCAAAGCCCCATAAGCAGAGGTCTTCAGCAAAGAGAAACCATGTTTATTTTCAAGGTTTCTCATCTAGGAAATTAAGGTCCTATGTGGGATGGGCTAATACGGATCAAAGGTGGCCACCAGTGTAAGTGTGGTGATGGGAATCACCAATGTTACTACGGCAATGGGAACTCCCCTGCAGAATTTAAAAGATCCTTATGCTCTAGCTCAACCAAGAGTGTTGGAAACAGTTCCAACAATTTAGAGCCACTATCGCATATATACGCCACATCTCTCTAGGTAGCAGCACCCACCAAATCCTGGTTTTCTGGTATTTTGATGCTGACAGAATAGGTCCATGACATTACCATACTACTCTGGTCTCTAATTGAAGGTACTAATCTATTTTGTTTTTCACAGGACCCTGGCCCAGGGATCCTCTAAAAAGATTTTCCCTTGGCATTCCAGGGCTTACTATTTCTGTGCATCACCACAATATGTGACTAACCTGGGATCTTGCAGTAGCTTTTTGTTAAAAGAAAGAAAAAAAATCCTCTTTGGATTTTGAAAATTAGTTTTCAATAAAACCTGAGCCAGAAGTAGGCAGCTTAATAATATATGTACTTAAAAATAAAACTTTTAAAATAAATTATTTAAAGACTATTTTTACTTTTCATTGTTCCCTCAAAGGACGGAAGAATTCCTCTTTATTTGTTATCTATCCAGAAGTTTGAAAGAAAGTTCTGTTTATCAGCCAAGTCTAAACTGTTCCCTTTAATTTACTGGAAATTATTTTTTTTGTCCCCTACATCTGAGTCTATGTCTTTTTCAGAAGTTTCTTCCTCATCAAGTACACATTTCTGTTCTCTGTCCTCTTCCCTGCTCAAGAGAGACAGAACTCTTTTAGAGCACTGCTACCGAGGCAAACAGGCAGCTTTTTCCTTACTATTTACACACCCTTTAAACAAAGCACCACTTTAAAATTACAGGTAAACAAGCAAATTACTTGCAGACACGAGTAGTTTATTCAGCCCTATTTTTAAATACTCCATTTAGGAATATTGTAATGGAATATTAATTTTGTAATTTTTATCACTAATATATTTTATTTCATAATAGACAATGAAAATTTTAATGTAACTGTCTCAGTCCCATTCACCTAACACAGCTTTGGACAAATATAAGTAATTATTCCTTTTATGTTTTTTTAAGATCTCCCGATATTTGTAAAAAATATATGTGTATTGCATTTGCATGGCTAATCTTTTGTAGGAGAGGGTTGTAGAGTTGGTTTTAGTGAGAAGCTGGCAGGAACTTGCCCCACATCTGGCAAAACCAATGCCAGCTGGCTCCAAGGTGGATCTGCTGCTGACCAAGGCTGAGACCATCAACAAACGTCATAGTGACTCAGCCTGTGGAAAGGAATCACATTGGAGAAGCTCATGGAAGACTGTCTCCCATGAGAGGGATCCAATGCTGGAGAATGGGAAGAGTGTGAAGAGTCCTCACCCTGAAAGGAGTAGCAGAGGCAATGTGTGATGAAATGATCAAAGCCTCCATCCACTTGCATCACTGCTGTGGAGGATGAGGTAGAGAAAAATGAGGTGACCATCCTCATCCCATAATGAGTCCATGAAGATGAGTCCATGAAGAAGGGAAGGTTGAAGGAAAGGTGTTTTTCAGGTTTGTGTTTTTATTTCCCATTACCCTATTTTGTTTTTGTTAATAATACATTAAGCTAATTTCTTGAAGTTGAATCTTTTGCTCACGATGATAACTGGTGAATGATCTCCCCCTGTCCTTGTTTCAGCCCATGAGTCTTTTGTTATATTTTCTCTTCCTTGTCTATTTGCAGAGGGAAGTGATGCCTCTGGTGGGCACCCAGAATCCAGCCAAGGTCAAGCCTGCTGAGTCCACCTATCTACTCTCAGTACCAGTAAAATACACATATTACAAACTTTTTTTTTTTTTTTTCTCCAGTCAACAATCAGTTCTCAATGTTACATAATCTGCTTTAATTTTAAGTTAGATAATATGGTTTACATTTTTTTCTCTTTTCAGCTGCACAGACTATTCTTTACTGGAATTCTTATTGTTGCATAAATTGATCAGTTAATTAAAATGAACAAAGTATTAGACCCATTAGGCTAATGTTGAATAAATAATATGTGGGTTATCATTCATGATCTTTGCCAAAAAGCCAATGTTTATATTTGTGATGCATGGTAAAAGTACACATTGGTTTGATTGGTTGTTGTTGTTTTTTTTTTGTTTGTTTGTTTGTTTTTTTGTTTTTTTTTGTTTGTTTGTTTGTTTGTTTGCCTTTTTTTTAATATTCACATGATAGTAAAAGTGACAAAAATCTCATATGCCAAAACCATTTCAGTGAAATCACAGCTTTAGGTAGCCTGTTGAGGATGGAAGCAGTCTTTTCTACCACCTCTGGTTTTTGGCTTTGGGTGTCATTTGTATTGCAGATAAACTTCTGTACTTCTGTGGATTTTCAATTTATTCTGTCCTTAGACCCTTTCTACTGCAGTTGCAATAATGATGGCTCTCCCAAACGAATTTCATTAGTACAGGTCTGCCTTCCCTGAATATAAATCAAGAGAGAGATGAACAAGCAGCTTATTTCATACCTATCCTTTTTTTTTTTCCCCTTTTTTTTTTTTTTTTTTTTTTTTTTTTTTAAATAATTACTAGTAACGTATGGCACAGATACAGTGAATTGAAAACAACATAATCAACTCTACTTTCTCAGCATATGAACTAACTTTGGGACAAATTAAATGCATGGAAAAGAAATAGATAAATGCCTTTTAGATGCTGTTCATCATTAGTCCATGCAATCATGCAAGTTAAGGCATAGATGGTTGGGTCTTATCCAAACTTAGGAAGAGTTTCTTGTATTTCCTGTTAAAATAGTTGGAAGAAACTGAAAAGTAATGGGGAAGACTGACCGAATTCTTCAAAATATTTCTGTAATAATACCAGAAAGAAAATCATAGTTGAAAAAACCTTGAATTAAAAAAAATTAAAATTGATTTGAATTACAAATTGTGTGAGCCACTAAGAAAAACAAAATTAGAAAGGGTGATGTACATGAGAAAACTGGAAGAACAAAGTGAAAAAGGATTTGCATTATATCTACCTAACTGTTACAAAAATATTTAAAGTTTATGGAAAGAAAATGCTTGCTAAATTAGAAATGTTAGAGTAACTTTTTAAAAAATTGTGATGAATCAAACATTCCAAAGACTATCAATAGCAAAAAGTAATAGCAAAGTAAAGTAGAATTTGAACAATAAAAGAATGAAAAAACATATTTTTAATCACAGCTATGACTGTGTGATTGAGGTCTGTTATTCAAGATAATAAAAATATCTGCTTTTGAAGCATACTTTATGATGAAAAGTTAAGAGAATATTTCAGCATTCCAAGTATCTTCAGCAAGGAGGTTTCAGTAGTTATTTATATCCTAGAGACAAAAATAAATATTTATTTTGCGATAACATACACATTAAAAACATTTTTTGAAGCAAGTTTTCAGAACGAGTATGTTAAGTCAGCAAATGGAATATTTTGGAATGGCCATGTCACACAAAGTTACCTGGCAGGGCTTCCTGTGACACTGCAAAGTATAATTATCCTGACATGACTGAATTTCCAATTCCTTCCTGCACACAAAGTAAGCAGGTTTGAATCCGTGTTGGAAGCGACTGCAGCAAAAGCAAACAGAACAAATTGAGTAACTCAGGAGCTAATTTGACCTCTACTGAAGATATGTACAAAATAGCTGCACCAACACTGACATTTCCAGGGCCTCTACGACCAAAACTCATTTTATCTCAACAGTTCTGCCCAGGTTTCCAGAGAAAACCTGAGACATTTATTTCTAGGGTACAGTTCTTTCTAACTGTCATTACAGGCAAGAATTTCACTGCTTTAATGAGACCAAAATCAGGATTCTGCTTTCTGTCATGGGATGCTTCATAAAGTTTTTTTTTTTCTTTAATAAATCTTCAAGGAACTAATTTTGTGATATGTAAACTGTTGTAGTATATTGTGCCATGAATTTCAGTAATTAAGAAATTTTTAGTAGAGATTTTCACCCAAAGAAATTGCAATTTAAAATATAGCTTCAAAGGTATAGAAAAGAATAAAAACTTGTAAAATGTGTTCTGAAAAATGTCAACATTTAATTTTTCCAGCGTTAAAAATTATTTGCTATGTGAATTATTGCATTTAAAACTCTCCATGGGAATATTTTCCATAGAAACTGTGGATGATATGCCCTTTTACAGCTCTATGTTTGGAGTAGGAGCCTTCTTTGATTTTATCTATTAGATATCCAGTCTAAAACTGTTTATCAGAAATTGTTGAAATTGTCTTCCTAAGAGGAAGTAACACTCCCAGAAGGAATTCAAGATGCCTAGTTCACACATATAATATCAGGAGGAAACGTGGTTTGGGGAGGCATCAGTCCCCTTTCCATTGACTAAGGATATAATTAAATGACTTCTAAAAAGTCATTTCTAAAGGCCTTGAATAAAGTGAAAAGAACTTAGGGCAAGGGTACAAGGGCACAATCAAACACACTGTTTTATTAGTCTCTTCAGGTAGTATCATATTTAATTTTAGATTCCATTTTCAATCAGATGTTAACAAATACTTTAGCTGGACTCATGGAAAACCTTTCAATAATACAAAAGTGGTATAAGCCCCCAAAATCATTCTCTATGAGCTATTAATGAACAAAGAGTAAACAACTGGATCTTCAGTCAGTGTAAGTGAGCATAATCGGTCTATTCAGTGCTATCATACCACTGCATATTATTTGAGAATCCAAGTCCAGAGACACATCCATTTTCCTCTTTGACAAAGTATTACAGAGACATCAAAATTATAATGACAATTGTGACAGAAAAGAGTTTGTCTCTTGCTACATCATTGCATGTGAGTTGCTCACTGGAAGTTAGCTGCACATGATTTCAGTCCTTTTAAGCATCTGCATTTCTACAGAATTATTGGCTATTTTTTTTTTTTTTTTAAGACCTCTTTTTTTTTTTTTTTTTTTTTTTTTTCTCTTTCACAAGATTTAGCAGAACCCATTCTTTGACACTAACTCATAAAGACAGAGCAGAAGTTGATGTTTAGCAATTCCTTCTGTAGAAAAAGTAAGCTGAATATGACTGTCTAATCAGATTAAATTTAGTTTTCCTTTTACACTGTCTCTGTTAAGTAGAAAACCGACTGGAAGATTTAATTCCTTGTAAAGCAGTTGGGATAGGAATCATGGCGTAGCTTCCTTGGCAAAGACCCTTCTCTGAGCTCTGTACATATAGCAAGAATTGAGTATCCTGCTACTGCCCCTGAGAAAGAGCTGGAGGCACTGAAGAAGTGAGGGACACGCAGCCAGACAGCTACAGGCCATCAAGTCCCTCCTCAGCAGGCAGGTACACAATCTTTAATCCAGGTTATCAAAGTTGCAAAAAAATTTTTTATTGCAACTTCTGTATCACAGAACCACCTTGGAAAAGATGGTTATGCCAAAAGGCAAAAAAGAAAGAAAGGTCTTGAGGACTGGAAGGAGTGTCAGTGTCACAAACAAGCAAAAGGGTCCTAAGAGTGGTTCTTGGGCAGAAGAGACGTAAAAGTCTCCATGAAGAGAACGAGTCATAATTATTTGTGGCAAGCCTATTGGGTACCCAGAACATATGAAAATGGGGTGAACAACCCCATTCTTTAGTTAATTAATTATGAAGTCAGGATTGGAATGTGTCAGGACTTTTTTTCTTACACCACATTGTCTAATTTCCAATTATGAATAATGCAAGAATAAATCCACTGACGCTAATTCAAAGATCCATAACTCATTTAGAGATGTTGTAACTTATATAGACCTATACCTTGGCATGCTATTCAAAATCTGAATATGGGACATTTGAATATAACTATAAAGAATATTGCTATAGTTTTTCCACAAGATAACCTTTGTTCTTCCACTTAAATAAAAATAACCTCCTTTCTTGTTCTTCCTAGAGAAGACACAGTGTGTGTCACAACATTTTAGAACTGAGCAACAAGGAATTTCAGTGTTTTGCAAGACCATGTATGTTTTTCCATCCCAAAGGAAACTTATTTTAACAGGTTTTTTTTTTCCTGTGCTTATAATATATTCACAGTGCCAGGTTTACTCAATATTTGCAATTTAATTTGTGTGAATAAATTTAATTTATGAATGCATTAATACACAATTGTTAAATTTCGGCCAGTTATACATAAACTGTCAAAAACTGTGTACATTTAAGTTACAGACTCACATACATTATTGCATGTAAAACTAAACATTTGAAAACTTGCAGTCAAAAGAAAAGAACAAAAAGCATCAAACATTACATCTCTCAATCACATTTAAAAACAGCTATTGACAGAATAATATCAGTTTCCTGGAAAAACAAATCAAAATGTGATTTCCATCTAAAAGTCTCCCTCCTGTTACTACACTAGCAGGTGATGTAATTATGAGTTCTGTTATGTTTTTATGATTTTAGAAAATCAACTGAGAAATAGCACTATTATATGCTATTCATTCTTTTCTCAAAATGAAACTTCATATTAGATATGTGTGAAACAGCTTTTCTGACTCCATTGTCCTTTAATAACAAGATCCTTTGAGCTTTCCAGTCTAATAATTTTAAGTGTTAAAATAGCTCATAATAATCTATAATGTACAGCATATTGAGTTATAACAGATAATCTAAGATGTTACAATTGTAGAAACTGGGGCTCACTGGCTACTGCAGAGTGATCAGGGATGCAATAGGCAATAGAAAAGGATGAATCTCAAAAGGTGAATTCTCGCAACAACTCTTCAACAAATTGCAAAACCGTTTTAAACCAGAATAATGACAACACCGGTGGGACTGTATATTTTCGAGACCAGACATTCTGTCAAAAAAAAAAAAAATTATGATATATTTTCTTTCTGTAGGTAATGCTTGCTAATATCACTTTGATTTCAAAAGTGTTTGAACTTTCTCCCCAATTTTGTGAAAATTTCAGGTTGATTCATTTCTTGGTAATGCAAACCACTTTATTCATCTTTAATTGTCAGGGAATGAGATGAATAATCAGCTAGTCATCTTCAAAAGAGGAAGAACAGATTGCCCACTGTTCTTTGGCATTGGGAACGTTGCATGTCGTGCAAAGCCTTGCTAGCATCTGCTTAAAAATATGAACATGGGTGTATAATGAATTGAACTATGCTTGAATCAGCCCCTTTCAATGAGTAAATGAGAACTTTGGAGCAAGTCTGGAAAGAGTCATAGTTTTATTTTATGGCCTAGTCTTTGTCATGTCATTGCTAGTTGCTTTTTAAAAGGAATAGTTAAATTAGGAAACTGAAAGCAGCTTTAAAACTTTCTCTTTTCAAGTAGGAAGCATCTGATAAACTTCATAAAAGGAAAATATGCATATTAAAATACTTTTAAAAATATACAATAAAATAATAATTGTGATTTTTTTCAAATTTTATTCCATGATAATAAGAATAATAAGAGTAAGAATAATAAAAATAAAGGATAATTCAATAATGAAATAATGGGTAGGTTGTAGAGGTTTGCTGTCTTCTGTTTATGATTCTGTCTGGGTATTTATCTCCCTACAATATACATGTCTTTTGACCTGTGCATTCTTTTCATAGTCAATCCTCATAGAGTAGGTTTCATAAAGTAGAGTATCAGGTATTCTAAGACCTGATTCTGCTAGCATATCATGAGATAAAGATTCCTCATCCTTTGAAGACCTCTGGCAGAACTGGGGACTATATATAAGGACTTCATATAGTTATGACTGCAAAAAGGGTGATTTCATTACTATAAAATTACTGTAAATGGTATATGATACTTGATAATTTATTTTTGTTGTTTCATGATGATGAGGAGGAGGAACAGGGGAAGGAGAAGGTGGTGGAGGAGGAGGATGCTTTTAAACCTAAAATGGGGACGAAAAATGTTTCCATCTTCATTTCATGTTACATATTTCTAGCCATTTTTTCCACATGTAAAATTATGGAAACTAAATTAATGTAGAAACAATATTTCAATATTTTTATATATATGCCAAACTCAAATGATTATAAGCACAGTGCAGAACCTTGTTTTATATGATTTAATTAGGAACTTTATAATAGGTCTATAATAGGTATTTGACTTTGATTTTCACAGCCTGAACTATGGTCTGAAAGGTCTCCTCTGTTCTAAAGTCAACAAGTGATTTTTTTCTGGAAATTATGTTAGAATTTATTCCAATGCATTCTAAATTGAATTATATTTATTTAAATGAACCCGTACACTGAACTGTTGTTTAAGCATTAAGGCTCTGTACAGATGGAGTCATGAAATTTGAGTAACTAGCAAGCCCCCAGGCTTAGTCTTCTTCATCTTCAAAAAAGGAACAGAACTTCAAATAAATTGTGAAAAAGGATAGGAAAAAACATAATCTACAGTATTACAGCACAAATAAATTACTAGCCTAATTGAAAAGTGAATTTTTTGCCCTGTTTCCTCCCAGCTCAGCTGTGCTGGTTTCAGAAGGAGGTGCAGTGAAGACCTTGTACATATAGATGGCTGCATCTCCTTATAGTCACAAGCAGCTGTACCCATCCTTTGCAATTATATCAGCACTTTCTACTAATTATCCTTTCAATGGAATCTGATTATTCTCTGTTCTTCTCACTAGAAAGCCATGGAGGTTTATTTTTTGTTCATTCTGTAGAATTCATGTTAAGTTTGAAGTTTGATTGTGCATGCATGCCCCACATACACAGAGATTGTCAATGTGCACAGTAACAGTGCAAGGTCAGTGCTGAACAGGTTTCAAAACCCATAAAGTTGACTGCCTAGAAAATACCAACATTATGAAAATGATAGTATTTTAATTTTTTTTAATTATGCCAGCCCAAATTGTTGCAAACTAAAAAAGGAAGGGGGGAGGGGAAAGGAAGCACCACTTGTGTCTGTAGCTACCTATGTAGATTAAGTAAGAAAATATATTTAGCTAGAAAACTACTATGCTTTCCTCTTCAGGTTAGTTATAGAATAAATTACAGTATAAATACATATTCTGGATGATGAAGACTTATGACAGTCATTTATGGAATCCAAAACAAAACTTCTAAATAGGTCTTTATACTTTTTATTCCACATGCCTGAGTAATTTGCTCAATATACAAAGGAAGATCTAGGGGAAAAATCAATAATAATAATAGTAATAATAATGGTAATAAAATAAATTGAGGTTTCTCAAAAAATAGATCACAGAATCATGGGATGTTCTGGGTTGGAAGTGACCCACAAGGATCCTTGAGTCCAGCTCTTAAATGAATGACTCATACAGGGATCAAATCCATAACCTTGGTGTTATTAGCACTGTGCTATGCTTGTCACCAAAGAACATCACAAGATGGTGAGTGTCAAACTGGGAGAGGGTTCAATATCTCAATTATTCTCCTTAAACAAACAGAAAAAAAATTGTTTAGACATCTATATAGCAAGTGGGATTCCTTCCATTTACAGTATTTATTTTAATGGTGTTTCTTGATATTTTAGGTGCATGTACCTCAGCAAATTATCATGTTCTTGAAAATGGTGTTATATTAACTACAACAGTGCAGATGTTTTTTAGCTAGTCAGCATTCAGATGATATCCTCTGTTGTTGTTAAAACTTGTATATTTAAACTATGGGAAGTTAACCTAAGGTGCAAAGCTTCATGTTGTTATGGTAAGTGGTGACAGGAACAATTTCACTTCTGAAAAATTAATAGAAAAGATGAAAAGAATTAATCTCACAGAGCTATGGGGAAACATTCTGTATTATTCAGTTTATTAACCTTTATGCTTAAATTAACTCCTTTCTTCTTTCATCTGGGTTGATATGTCATAATCATGACACTAATGAAGCAATACAGATTGCTGTGTTTATGCTATAGATCTAATATCCAGAAAATTGGCTATCAAGACCCACTACTGAGATTTCGGGGTTTGTTAAAAGGACTGCTGATGTTTCAACAAGTCTGTTATGTATTCTGTAAATTTTATAATGAGATAAGTACCCAGTTGAGTATGATGATAAAATAAGCCTATTATCTGAAAAAAAAAAAATGTAGCTATGAAGTTCAAGTTCTATTGCCTCCTGATGGTGCAAAAAGCAAAAAAAATTTTTTTTTTTTTTCCCATCAGTTAGAAAATTTTGATGACTGGAATCATCAGTAGTAAAGTATGTAGTATCTTTTAACACATCATCACCATTAAGAACTTTAATAACCTGAACTTAATTAACATGTTTGTTCATGAAGTTTGAGCAAGACAGTAAGGTTATGAATCTGCAGTGGTTTTATTGTTTATAATAATTATAGAGGAACTGTGTTTAAATTCAACTTTTCACCTTACCTCTCAATAATTTTTTAATTCAAGAGTCTTAAAAGAGAACCATGAAAAAGTTCTCCTGCAGTAGAGTGTAGCAACATTATTACTGGTTGAAAAGCAGAGATTTTACATACTGGAATTATTTAAGAAAAAAACTCTAGTTTTTATGCAGTGTTTTGTACAAATTAAATTTAAAAGTATGCCTTCAAATTTCTTTCCTATCCTCCAGCCCAAATTGGGTCATTCTGTTTACTAACCTCCTCTCCTTACAAAGCAAGTGCCATAAAAAAGGCTAAAAAATGCATTAAGATGTTTTTTGCTCAAAAATTCTCATACATTGACCCTTTCTTCCCAATTAATTTCCACCATTCAAAACTATTACCAAATCTACAAAAAACCAAAAACAAAAAAAAGCCATGAAAACCCAAAAAACTAAAAAAAAAAAAACCAAAAAAGAAACAAACAACAACAAAAAAAAAACCAAAAAAAAACCCAAAAAGAAACACCAAAAAAAAAAATAAAAAGAAACAAACAAACAAAAACAAACAAACAAACAAAAACAAAAACAAAAACAAAAAACCTTGGCTTATATTTAGATGAATAATAAAAATAGCAACCACNCCACCCAAAAAAAACCCAAAAAACCTTGACTTATATTTAGATGACTAATAAAAATAGCAACCATTACTCACACTATCACACTATCAAACATGTAAAATATATCCCATGTTACTGTCATGACAGTGTGTGTTGCAGCATCTGGACACGAAGATTTACCTATGTGATCAACTGGACAATCCACAAACCTGAAGTTTGTCATTATCATGCAACTGATAAGAAACAGACACCCAGAGAGTAAGATACCTGCGCACTGTCAAAGGCTGCCAAATAAAATAATGCACAGTAACATATACATGTAAATATACTTGTATGTGTGGGTGTATTTTGTCTGAGTATGGAAAATCCAGGGTTATTCGTCCAGGTGTTACCCAACGCAGCTAAATTAACACAGCTTAAGTGTGTTAGTTAAGTCGGGTAAATTTCATTAAAAGGATGCTTGCGCAGCAGATATTTAAGATCCAGTGGTTTAAATTTGCAAGTGTATACCCCTGACATGACTCCTTTATAAAAGATCTATGCAGTTCTGCATTGCTTTTTGTTAAAACTAAAATTCAGTGAAACTTCATGAAACATTGACTTATCTAGGAAAAGAAAAAGGAAAACATTAGCATAGTCTTTAATCTAAAGTGCACATGAAAAGGCTACAATCCCTGACACAAGAATGCAGTGTTTTTTCCTGAACTGAACAGAAATTTTAGTAGAAGAAACTTCTCAGATACTTAAGTCAAACGTTTCCTTTTTGATCTTATTTGTCTGACAGAAGCTTACATTCCAATTCCAAGTTGGAGCATTACATGTCAGTGTTTTATTACTTTTAAAAATGTGGTAAAAATGGTTGTGTAGAAGACAGTGTCAGAAGTGTGGAAGAAAGGTAATGAAAGTCTAAACAGGAAAATGCATAATTAGTATTGGGAATGTTTCAGGTCTCCTTCAGATGTTGAGATGTTATTCAATTTTTCCTCCTCTCCCAGGCGCAATGACAGCAAGACTGGGCTTTAAACAAGGTCGCAGAGGGAGGCATTAATAGGTTTCATTTGGGCATATCCTGCTCTAGGAACAAGAGCTTGTCCCTGGGATGAACCTGCACCATGAAATCCTGTGTCTTTTATGTTTAATTCCAGAAGGGGGAAAGAATAAAAAAAATTAAAACAAGAAAGATTTTAACTTTTGAACACTATTTTTTCATGACATAGCTTAGTTAATATTTCTGTCTGCTTTACGCGAAAGAGAACAAAAATTCTACATATGAACATTTTTATCTGCCATTTTCCATGGAACCATCTGTTTTATAAAATGTTTTTATTTCAGATTGGGCTTATGGGCAAGGAATACAACAGTGTATCTGTACTGACATTTCAGGTAACAGTGTTCACAGGCATGTTAAAAGCCTGAACACCGGACAGGCTCTTGTTTTTGTTTGTTTTTTTTTTTT
>VZRP01011834.1:180657-209453 GCA_013397995.1 Malurus elegans | reverse complement strand
ACAAAAAAAAGAATCAGAAGTAAAAAGCAAACAAAGTGCTGTGAGAGGGGGGAGGGGGAAAAACCCAACTATTCAGTTTAAATCCACAAATAAATTACTAAAACAGATGGAGACATTTAAGACAGCCAGAAATTAAACACACAGTTGTAGAGATTATGTATATCATAGATCATATCAAGAGCAGAAAGATTAAAAGTTGAAATATAAATTACGTTCCATATTTTTGATTCAACAAACGCAATTTGCAGAGCACAAATTTCTAAAATCTGTGGAAGAGCTTTACATAAGTGTATTATCAGGTAGGATATTGCACTTTTTTTTTTAACCTATTATTTGATTTGTAGAAGTTGGTTTTAAAATAAATTCAGATTCTGTAGAACAAAAAAGGTGGTATTGATATTTATGATTTTCTGGCTTACATTACTTGGCCAGTTTTATTTGCTAATATAAATGGGAACTTCTGTCATTTTTACACGATGGTTGAGCTCAATGATTTTAGTGGTATTTTTCAAACTTTATTATTCTATGATCCTATAATCTTATTAGTTAGTACATCTGCTTATAAATTTTGCTCTGGCAGGTGTGATGATTATCCATTTGCTCATGAACTTGTTTCATGTACCACAAATATAAAGGAGAAATGTGTACACTGGCTTTTTCTGCCATAAACAGCTTTTAGTTCCTCTTATAGAGGGTGTCATCTGCATGGAAGTTAAATGTTATGTTATAGATGCTGGAATATCCAGGGAAGTTATGCATGCAAACAAAAAGAATATGTTTAGAAAATCCATTTCAGAATTTTTTTCCCAGATAAGCCTAAAGAGATAAATTAGGTGGCAGCAATGAGAACTTTCCCCAGAAATTGTGATCTATTGAATTGTGTTTGTAATTTACAAGATTCTCTGTTCCAGGAATGTTTTAAACTTTATTATTGCTAACCTAGAATATGCAGATGCCTTTGGGGAAGACAACTTGATCTAAATGCCATTACACTTTACATAAACCTATAGGGTATTGTAAAGCTCTATTTCCTACAATATATATTTTTTTTCCCAAGATTAAATTTAAGCTACTTTTTTTTTTCTTTTGTGAGGCTTTTGAATTGCAGAGACTTCTTAAAAAAAACAAAAACAAAAACAAAAACAAAAATTTGAACTCTGAGCTTAATTGAGTCAAAACACATTTTATATGTTGGTCATAACCNAAAAAAAAAAAAAAACAAACAAACAAAAAAAAACAAACCACAAAACCAAAAACAAAAAGCCGATCGTTGATTTTGGGACGGAAAATACTGGTGGAAATATTTGATCTGTCAGGACAAAGAGAAAATAGGAAGAGTAGAAATGTGTAAGTTTTTTCTGTATTTGTCTCATGTTTTATTCTTCTGCTAATCTTAATAGCAATATTCATTGTTACATAAAATGATGATTTTTACTAAACTTACTGTGCACTAAATTAGAAAATATAAAATAATAATTTTTTTTTTCTTATTTTAAAGGTATATTGCTACATTGACATAAATGAAGAAGAAAGTTACATGGAGTATAGAAAGTCATTTCATCATTTTTTGCAAAGGGTAAAAGAGAAAATATTGTCTACTCTTTTGTCTGTGAAAAAGATGCTAACTCAGACTATCATACCATTTTGTAAAAGCACCGGTGTGTTAGGGAAATTGCAATAGGAGATTCAGATAAAGCCTTAGGCATTCCAGTTCAGGAGTGACCTGGAGATGGAGAAGTGCGCAAGGACAATTTTTCACCCTCAATAAATCTTTGCAGTGTTAAAGCAACCCATTATTCTATTTTCAGCACAAATGCTGGAATGTTATGTAATGAAATATTAGGAGTAGAAAAATCTAGAAAACTTAAACACTAAACTCTGGCTGCTCTGTTGTTTTCATCATCGCTCTCCCTCTTTACAGTTAAGGGGATGTTCATGTTTATCTGAATTCCATCCATAGCTGGAGTCAACAGGTACCTGAGGTCTTCCCAGGTTCTCCTCAGATATCACAGATACCATAATAAGCAATGGTTATGAATAATTTCCCCATTTAAATAACTTTAACCTTCAATGTAGAACTTAAACTATTTTAATAGAATCAAACTATAAGTTCACAAATCATAATGGGTTTTTATGTTCTTTAAAAGTGCTCATCAGTGTACATCTGAAATACAAACACTCACAGCTCCTTGTTTCATTGATTTATGTTTTCCCTGTGAAAACATATACTCCATTTTGCCACTTGTGCTTTATACAAAACAAAAAAACAACAACAAAAAAAAAAAAAAAAAAAAAAAAAAAAAAAAAAAAAAAAAAAAAAAAAAACAAAAAAAAAAAAAAAAACCAAACACATAAAAAAGAACATTCTGAAAGGGTTCATTAGCAGATATATCAACAGCGAATGTCTGCCATATCTAGAAACCTTCCCACAGATGTTGTCTGAGTATTGTTAGCAAGGGAGGTTAAAGCAACATAGCAGCATACCACAGCCTCATAAAAGTAATCTGGAAATCTCTCCGTGGATACTGATCAAAGATCAGGCTTTATACTGGTAGCAGTGTTTCAGGAACATATTGCAGAAATTGAAACAAGTTTTATTTTTCTGTTAAGCCAAGGCCAAAGAGGGAGTTAAAAAAGAGGGAAAAAAAAATATATTTGTATATCAAATGTATGTTTCAAATATTTTTTTTAAGTCTAGAGACTTTTCAAGACTGTGAAGCAACAGCTGAATTTTTATAGACAGCACCAAAAAAATGGGAATGGGAATTCATAAGTATATTTTTTTATATAAGGAAGTTTCTTTACAGCAAAGAAATTCTGCCTGAAGTCAAAATCTATATATTTGACCTTAAACAAACATTCACTGCCTCTGATTATTTTCAGGATCAAAATCTTATAGATTTCTCTATGACTTTTGCATAAATTATTTCAACCATCACAAACATGTAAAATGCTATGCTCAAAATTTACTTTTAGGAGAGCTCCAGTGTCACATGAAATGATTCCAATTATGATCACCTAGTCTACATGCAAGGTTTAGTATTAAAGAACAGTTTGATCATATATATTTAAATATGCAGCATGTTTGTCTTTTGGTCTAATATAAACTAAGTAGATAAAGCCATGATTCAAGGTCATATGTACATATTATTTATAATTGATTTAATCAACATGACAGTGACCGCATTTATAGCTTTTTTTTTTTTTTTTTTTAAATTATTTTTTCAAAAAGCAAAGATATAGTGCCTATAAGGAAGAAACTTCATGTTTTCAGGGCAAAGTAGATATATGACTTTGCATGATTCAGTAAGTAGGGCAATAATTTCCAAAAGGCCAACTGTAGTTCGGAAAGAAATAAAAGAAGCAAAAACCACCTTCACTGATGGGATGTTAACCCATGACAAGATGGAAATAGAGGTATTGAGAAAGGAAATAAAAGTACTGCTTCTAAGACTAAAAAATACTTCTGTTTCTAAGACAATAAAAAGATGCTTTAGAGTAATTTGAGAGTGCAGTCATTTAAATTAATTATTTGTGGCAGCAAAGTTAAATGATTTTTTCAAGATTCATCCATAAACAAAATGACACATCCTCCCTGAATCAAAAATACAAAAATGTTATTGTTGTTGTTGTTAATCAATAAACATAAGCTCATAATTAAAGCATTGGACTTAAGATACATAGAAAAATGCTGACAGGAATTTCTTTTCATTATTAAATAGAAAGATGAGTGAGCTCTACTGGATTATGTACCAGATATCAGTAAAACCTTTTTTAGGCATACTTAATATTTAAGAGCATTACTATGAAGTTATTTGATCTTTGAGGTCTAAACTCCCTTTAAAATGGTAATAGTGCTGTTGATTTTGACAGAATTCTTATTTTTCAAACCATGATATAATATATGCTAAAACCAAGTTGGGACTTGAAAGCTACTCTAAAAAGTTTTCAGCCACTTGTTTTTCATCTGCCGTATATATAAAATAGAGAAGTACCCCTGAAATACCATCAAAAGTAATATAATTTTAAATTTATGGGAATGCAAAGGTTTTTCTCTGTAAGATCCTAAAGTTTGTTATTTTTACTTTGAAGGATTTTAATAAATACTTCTGGTATTACAATTTAGTTTCTTCACAAAGTAATATTATTAAAGTTCATAGTATCTAAAATGGTAATGCCAGATAAAATTTTAAAGATAAGTAATAATTCTATGTATTTAGCACTGTAACAACATCCACACTAACAATGCATTCCTAGAATTAGAATATGTATCATATATGTTGAAACTTGGTACCTAGCATTAATTAAAATTTTTGTTGAAATAATAATGTCAGAAATCAAATAAAATGAATAGTAAAGAAAAAATAATTTAAAAAATGCATACTCTGAAATAACTGACTTCATATTTTTGCTTTACTTAAGGTAATTATCGTCTGATTAATTCACAGCTCAAAAAAAGATAATTTTTTAATCTGTATCAGCATAAATAAAAACATAAATTTGAAAGAAGCCTAAATATTATTTGTTTGTATGATACACCTATTGCACTTGGAGATTCATTAAGTAAACATGTAACTGCAGAATATCATAATTAATAATTAATTTCTTATTTCTTGTAAGAATGCTTTTTTTTATTTGGAATTACCCATGTGAATTACATTAAAGAATGAACTTCATTCTTATCTCATGGAAAATGAGTTATCCTACGATATACTGTTCTGGTTTTTGGTAGGATAATTTTCTTCACAGCAGCTCCTGTGGGGCTGTGGTTGGTTTTTGTGCTGAAAAGAACATTTGGTAAAGCAGGGATGTTTTGGTTATTGCTGGTAAGCGCTTGCACAGAGTCCAGGCCTTTTCTGCTCTCACATCCCATTGCCAGCCAGGAGTTTGGGGGTTACCCAAGAAGCTGAGAGTGAACAGAGCCAGGACAGCTGACCCAAATGACCCAAGGGATATTCTGTACTGTATGGTGTCATGCCCAACATTTAAAGCTGGGGAAAGAAGGAAGTGTGGTATGTTTGCAGTGATGGCATTTGTCTTCCCAAATCACTGTTATGTGCAACAGATCCCTGCATTCCTGGAGATAGCTGAACACCTGACTGCCCATGGGAATGGTGAATTAATTCCTTGCTTTGCCTTGCTTGCATATTCATTTCTTGCTTAGCTATTCCCATCTTTATCTCAACCCATGAGTTTTTTCACTTTTACTTTTCTGATAATCACCCCATCCCACCATGGTGGTGTGAATGAGCAGCTGCACGGGGCTTAGCTCCCAGCTGAGGTTAAACCACAACATAAACAGACAGGGACAAGTTGCAAAAAGCTGTTCCATGAGAAGTAGATGGTCATTGCAATTCAGTTAGGGATTAAATGCCTTATCCTAAGACCCATAAATAGCAATATACTGAGGGAGCTGTCCAATGTAGTTTAAGGATGAAATTACTAAGAGGGAAATTTTTTTTAAGATTTAACATATATACTATTAGACAAGTCATGTGCTTCAAGGCATTTGCAGAAGAGGCCATTTCAACATTTCATACACAGTCAGTTGAAAACTGAAATGCTAAGGATGTGTTTTAAACTGCTTTTCACTCAGAGGAAAGGACAACAACAATCTGTCAGCAGCAAAATATCTCCATCTGCTCACAGATTTATGAACAGTAACATATAGCATGACATCTAACATGGCAAATCATTGCAATTGAAGAGATAAACTGTTAGTTCCTCAGCTTCTCATAAAATATTCTAAAATATGGGTAGACCTTGCAGGATATGACTAGAATGAAACTAAAATTGAAAAGCACCAGCAACAAAAATATCTGTGTTACAAAATACCGCTGTTTTCATAGTGATATGTATCTGAACAGATGCTCCTATAAACAGAAAAACATCTTTTAAATTTTAACAAAATTTTATTATAGTTTATCCTCTAATTCAACTCAAGTAGCACATGCTACTCTTATGGCATGTTCAAAATATCACATAATCCCTGCTGCTTGTGAAGGGCTTGATCTGCAAGCATTCAGTATTCAAGCAACAATATTAGAGACTGACAGAGAAAAATAGCCTGTCAAATGAGTTTGGGAATATAGAAGACTCTTCCTCTAATGTGCTCTGGAACTCCTGTGGCAAGGGGTCCTGCTCTAGGGCCCAGGTTTCTTCCTGTTCTGCTCAATCCCCTAATCCATCCATCAGTGAGTCTGAGCCCATGTTGACAGTATGTACAGCTGCACACACAGATAAACATGGATGGTCACATGGATCAGAGACAGCCCTCATGAACACAGAAAGTGCCCTCTGCCTCAGTCTGCTTTCCTCTCTGTCTCAGCAGGATAGCTGTCTGAGATACTGAGCACACTCAGAATATGTACAGGGTGGTAAATTCCAGCAGCTAGCCCTGGATCCCAGCCTTGTTGGTAACTCCCAAGGTATCAGCCCCTTGCCAGTGCAGGCTGTCTCACCCCCACACCAGTACTCTACTCTCAACAAAACCCATCTTCCCCTTTACCCACAATATGTTTCATAACCGTGCCATTATTCCAAAAGATGGCAAGTTGCTCTGGAGAGCTGTTTCTGAGGATACATTCTGATGGATTTCATGTGTTGCCAACAGGGCTGATGGCTCTGCTGGGACAGTCCTGGGAGTTGTTGGGACAAGCTTTCATTCCTTGGGAGCCTGCACTTTGGATCCCTGCCTCCTATTTTGTCCCTGAGCTCTTCTGCATTTGTGAAGAGCTTTGATAGGATGGTGGCTTTCCTGTGTGGGCCGTGGAGCAACAAAGACAGGTTATTAACCAAGTTACTCTTCCTGCCATTGTTTTTCTCGGTCTTCATTCCTGGATGCAGATGAGTTTCTCAGTCACTTCAAAGGTTTCTGGTGTCAGAACTACGATAAAATACTTAATTCAAACCTTCTATAAGTTTTGCTGACAATGTATGCATCGGGACCTGTCAGAGGATGATATCCAATTTTGATATTGTATTTAAGATGCTTATCAGTCAGTTTTTTGCATAACTAAGGGATTCTAATGAACAGCCTTGGACTCCTCGTAATTTAAAAATGTTGCTGACTTGCCAAAAGGAAAGAAAGGGGTGATGTTATAAAAATATTTCAGCGATCAAGGTCTTCCAACTGTGCTACTGTAACAGTTATGAATGCATATGCAAAGATATACAGGTACTACTAAGTAGTAGTGTGTGATGAAGCAGTATAACATTTTTGGTTTTAAATAAATGGAACAATATGCTAAAGTGTCAAAGATTGAAATGATAAATATATCCTGTGAAAAGACAAACAACTGTAGACCTCCCCTCACAGGCATTACTGTACTGGAGATATTAAAATAAATAAGGTGCTACAAGTGCAATTTTGTCAGAGTTCTATGCATATAAGCAAGAATACATTTAGTCTAGTGCATTTTTTGCTTGGGGCTGTTGTTTGGTCAGCTGGTGTAACTCTGTCTGCATATTCTGCAGTCCAGTCTGGCCTCAGTCAAAATCCCATCAGTACCAGAGTTTACGTTGTTGCCCTGTAGCTTGCAGAGTGTCAGTAGTATGGTCAAATACCAGACACCCTTCTGCTATACACTACAGTTTGAAGAACTTTGAGACAGTACACTAAAGTGGAAACCAGTAAAGTTAAATAACTTGACTTCTCACTTCACACCTATTTCCTGAAGCCCGACTCTCAACACTATATAAACATTTTTGAAGTCTCACTTTTTTAATGTTAATTGAGAATTATGATGATATCCTCAGGGCATTTTTGAGAAGGCAGAGAAACATGACTATGTGCCCTAGCAACTTCTGGATCAGACAAAAAGGCTTTCTGATCAGTGGTGGCCCCTTAATCTTATTGAGGTGAAGAGTGATTGGACTGTTACAACCAAAAACTTGGGTATATTCTAATTGTTTTTTGCATACTGTTTTCTTGTTTTAAACACTTTGGTGAAGTCTTGACTACTATATAAAAAAAAAAAAACAAAACAAAAAAAAAACAGGTGATGTGTGCTTTGATACAATTCAGTACTGAATGTTGGTTCCACTTTGCACAGTAGCTATTTTAACAGGAAAGGAGTGTGTGCAATAGAGCAGAGAATCTTGTCTACAGTAGCTGCTTGCTAGCAACCTATCTTTTTTGAGGCCATGAATATTTTCTTTCACTTTTATTAAAAATTCATTATATTCTACTTTGATATCACTTAGAAATTCCTAGATCTGACTGATTTAAAATAATCTGAATTATATAACCTTTTAAAAGTATCTGTAATAAATTTATTTGGTTTCTGATGGGATCTCTTGTACTGGCTCCCAAACTACACCTGAAGATTACCAATTTAAATCTGTTTTCTCTTTTCCCTTAATCTTTGTCCATACTCTTATTCTCTTTGACCCTGACAACTCACATCTGCTCTTTTAAAGTTTTTTTATGTAGTTATATATCAACATTTCTTAGCATCTCATATTTATTGGGTTTTTTTTGCTTTTTTTCAATAATACATGAGTTATTTTTTCCCAAATTTATGTTCTACTTTCCATTCACAGCTTTACTGTAACAAAATGAACATCTCAAATTGTCCCTCAGAATTCTGCTTACTTAAAATGTGTTTTCAACCTCTCAAGGCTTGCCAATATTTAGAACCAGGTCTCACAAAGGTATCTCCTCCAGAAAATAGACAGCAATTTCAGAGACATTCTCATGTGTCTATTGGGTAAATACTCTCGTAATTGGGCACTAAAGGGGCTGGAAGGACTTAAGTTACAATGCTATTTTGTGTGCTTTCTATCCAAATTGAGCTTTTTAGGATAAATATACTGACATACCATGAAAATTTTCATATAATGAATTCTGCCTTATACCTCTATTTTGAAAGTATTTATACTTTTAGAGACAATCAGTAGTTCTACTTAAAACACTGTGTGTTTCTTGTAACTGTTGATACAACATGAGAAAATGAAATATTGTTTTAATTAGCGTTGCCATAGCCATCAAAAGAACCACAAACATAGAATTGCTTTACCAGAAGGCTGGCATAGTTCAAATCAATTCACTCAAACACCTGCTAACAAGTATGTGTTGCTTTTAAAAAGTAAGATTAGCACCTGCCACTTGAATTATGAGAAAGGGAANTATTTAGACTACCTATCTTTTCCAGAAAATCAGGTAAAATAGTGTTTTCCTATTAAGGAAATCTGTTGTGACAGAATCATCCAATAATTTATCCCTGTCAAATGAAAAATTAACATGTTCCCTTGCCTATGTATAAGTAGCCAAAGAGATAATTTTGTTTATGAAAAAAAATAGGCAGCTCAATACTAAAAAAACCCTCTGCAATTATGGCATCCATCACACAAATCATAAATCCATTATTTCACAATAAAAATTGCAATTAGTTTCATACTGCTGATGCTACTATTAATATCACTTACTGCACACAAACAAACCCCCTACTAATAGAATAAAAGATATCTCTTTCAGATGTATGTTTTTTGCTTTTTTCAGTGAGATAGAGAAGGTAGGTACACAAAAGATATTGTAAAGGTTTTGATACATAAGCCAGGAATTTCTTGTCAGCTTCTGAGGAAATACAAATATGTAGGATCTTGGGTTGAATTCAGGTCTACAGAAACACATTTAAAATGAGACATATTTATTCAGTGGTGTCTCCAAGCTATACACCTGTGTCTTCCTGCTGCTGTCAGTATTTGGAGCTCAATGCAATGACATATTTGTAGGTTTCTAGGGGCAATCAAATACACTTAAGGCAAAACTGAACTTCACCTGCCTGGTCATTTCAGGTGATGTGGGTTATCCTACCAAACCTCTAGCTGCTGCCCAGAAGAATGTAACATTCCTACAAATCCTAATTTTCTGTCTAGTATTGTTCTGTGGACTGGAACATCCACCACACCTCAACTAACATCAGTGCTTTAATCTAACATTAACTTCTGCCAACAGTTCTGCACAGCTGCTAATGGCCTATAAGTAGTTTCTCTGATGAAACTGTTTAAGAAAGCCTTTTACTTTACTGCCTGTATTGGTTATGGGCTTGATTAATTTGATCACACATGCTCGCCTCTGGTGATTTAAGATGATTTTGGGCATTCTGCCTAGAAGCCACGTTTCACTCAAGACAAATCCTTCCCTTGATATTCTCATAGATACCAAGTACTCTCATCTCATAACAGATATCCTAGGGAAAAATCAAGTGGGAAAAAGTGTTGATTATGCATGGACTTTTGACTAAACCATTAGTGCTGCTTGAGATGTCTGGATTGTTTAAAATAGATTAGGCAGATTTATGACAAGCTTGTGCCCTTCTGGAGAAGCTGTTGGAGGAGCAGCTACTGGATGCCAGCCAGGTGTCTGTGACTGATCCTCATCTAGAGCTCAAATATTAATACCCATGCCTTAATTGTATTGCTTGTACAAATGGTGTCTAGTGCCATTTAATAATCCTAGAATATTATTCCAGGTTTCCTTCCTGTGCATCAAGTGTTTTCCACAAATCCTGATTCATATCTGCCAGGTTCAGTGGACGTCTTTGAAATAATATGATTTCTCCAACACATGCAACTGAATGTTGGTTAAATTTTGATATGTGTTGGAAATATTAATTGTAACCTGGTGGAATTGCACACCAAGCATGAAGAGAAATATCTTAAAAACAGACCTAATACCACTTTAGACATCTAGAATATATGACTTGATTACCATTCTCCTTTGCAGAGAATAGACCTGTATGCCCACCTTCAGGTGCCTCAGGTCACTATAGTGCAGGCATGAGATTTCTGAATACAGGCAAATGACTACAGCCAGTGTTTAAAAACAGATGTTTAATCCCAATTGGGATGCTCTGAAATTCAGGCAAACTTCCAACTGGCATTACAGTGATAAGTTGGTCTACATACTGTAGCATCTGCTAACGTACTTTAAATTTTCTTCATTGGCCATGGAGAGGAAAAAGAAGTTTTAGAATGAAGTTTTTCATCCTAAATTCAGATGAGGCCTAGCAGGAGACAAATCATGAATCAGTGAGGTATCCTAGGCTGCATTAGGAGTGATGCTAGAAGATTGAGGGAGGTGATCTTCTTCCTCTACTCATCCCTGATGAGGCCATACTTGGAGCCCTATTTCTGGGCTTCTCAATACAAGAGAGCCATGGGCATACTGAGGACATCTTCCCTGTGAGATAAGGCTGATACAGGGACTGCTCAGGCTAGAGAACAGATGACTTGGGTGGCTCTTATTAGTCAGAAGCTAATTTTCGTTTTCCAAAATTTAGGCAGAAACTTTCAAACATGTTGTATCCATCCTGTTCCAGTTTCCTTCCACAAATATTCTTACTTTCACTCTTTTTTTTTTCCTTCTTCCTCATGACAGCAAGTTCTAAAAGCTGCTCTTTCATTCACTGCTCTCCGGTTGATGATTTTTTTCAGGTAGTAATTAAGGTTGCAGTAAAGGACCACCTGCTTCTCAGATAAGCCAAAACGCACAAAGTTTTTATTCATCATATCACAGCAGTGTGAAAAATTTTAAGAAGCTTGCAGACATGGCTTTGAAATATTGCCAATGCAGTTCTATAAAATGAAGTGCACGTATTTGAGATTCAAAAGACTGTTTTGTTGTTTAAGACGTAATGTAATTCTTCAATTTTATGATAAAAGAATGTATCCACAAGCACGACCTAGCAGGAATTGTCCTTGTAAACAGAAAAAAAAAAAAAAAAAAAAAAAAAAAAAAAAAAAAAAAAAAAAAAAGGGGGGAGANAAAAAAAAAAATTAAAAGAGGGAGGAGAGTGGAAGGGGAATACGGGAGGGGAGGGCAAACTTTCTGTTCATTTGAAGTCAACAAGGAAAAAACGGGTAAAGGAAGCAAAGCTCAATAATTTAGTAAAGATTCTAGTTTAATTCTCAACCAGAATATCTACAATGTAAAACCTCTATAAATATGACAATAATCTTGACAATATTAAAGATGCATTTGCCCTTCCAAACCGTATAAATAAGTACATACAAGCAAACTAACTAACCAAGTAACTAAATAAAGAGAGAAAAATACTTAGTTGTACAATAATGTTGGCAATTTCTTACAGTTGTAAATAAGATCATCTTTAGATTCAAGTACTATATTATTTTTTCAGAAGTTTAAATTACTACTTATTACTTTAAATTACTACCGCTGTTGGCAGGATAGATTAGCAAATAAATTCATCTGTATATTGATCTACTGACACGCTTTCAACTAATTTGTCATTAAACACAACCACAAAATCCCAAAAGCCACATCATCTTAGAAAAGACTGTAAATTTCACAAAGATATATAACGGAAGGTATATATTTTGATGCTGAGGTTCTTCTGAAAAATAAATCTTGTTAGAATTACTTTTTTTAAAGTGATTTTAAATGTCCATATTTTATAGGATTAAAACAGGATATTTATAGGATTAAATTGTTCTTAATGTAGTTAAATTTTGGTATTCAATTTTTTAGAAAGGCTGTCATACTGCTGCTCCTGTCCTCTTTACACAGGGGTTTGCTACATGGATATTTGTACTTCATTGAAATAAAAAAATATTATGCTGTTAACAAAATAATAGAAACATGCAAATTGCTGCAGGGGACAATAATATCTATTTATACCCCTGGAAAAAAAAAATAACACACTTGAAGATATTTTATATGCTTTATACAGCTTTATAAAAGCTTAGCTTAGCTTAGTACCATTATGTTATTTGTTTGAGCTCTTTAAAACAATGTCAGCCATACTCTTGAATAACATACTGTTTAAATTAAATTTAAATTATGGATTTAAGGGAATGTAAATTTTAAAAGTTCAATTTTTTTTTTAATTCAAATTGATTAATTTTGTTATTCACAATTTTATCTCAACATTGGTCTGTCAGATTTATATCCATTAAAGAAAATAGCTTTCTCTTTCCCCTGTGAAACACATTCCACATGCATTTAAGATTACGTATTTTCATGCATACATAGGAAATGTGATTCAAGCAATTCAAATATTCAACTTATTTCAATTTCTTTAACAAAAAGAAAATCACAACAAAAATCACTCCTAACTTCAGTGATCTATTTTTCTTAAGTCCCTCAAGAGAACAGAAAAGATTTTTTGTTGTTCCCTATGGTAATTTTATTTTATTTTAATTAAATATACTCACTCCTATAGAGACACAATGGGTTGGAGATTTTTTTGCAGGCTGAATAACCCTTTCACAATCAACTCATTCCGAGCCTAAGGCATAACAAGCAAACTGAGAACACTTTACTTTGATACTGTTTCCAGAAATTTGACCTATAATCCACAGAATTTTCTACAATAACTGCCTGGCACCAACCTCACAGCCTTTTTGTTTCCTTGGGCTTTGATATGTCCTGAAAATAATACACATAATTCTTGACTCATACCAAAGAGGTTTAGAAATCAAGGACTTATCATTTCAGTATTTAGCATATCTGCATCTGAAAATATGAGGTTTATTCTATAGAAAGATACACTTTATGGAAAAGATAAACTAACTTTTTTTGCAGGCTAGACAATACTTGCAAAGAGTTGTCAGCTTGCAATTTTGATTGAAGGGCATAGTTTCATTCATCTGGGAACTGTAAATACGAAAAATAATGAAATTACTTTTCTGAAGCTCTCATGGGGTTTTTTTTTGTTTGCTTCTTTTGAGCAGTAATATAAAAGCTACTGTGTTTTGGACAAACTATTTGTCTCACTCTGTTGTTGATGCCTTTTGCAATTTGTTGGTTCCAACATAAAATGTGGAGCATATTTTTTCTTCTACACTGGTTTCTACTTCTTCTCTGTTTCTGCCTTCAAATATGACATAATGAGGTAGCTAGAGAAACCTTGTTATTCTGACATTTACTTTATTTTAGACAGGAAATCTAATAGCCATCTTAAGTGTAGACGATCTTAATTGAGATGCCAGCTCATGCATTCTGAGAGACAGAGCATTTGCTACCAGGATCAAAACATATGATGTATATCCACTAAATGTCTGGCTCACAATTATGAAAAATTACTGCACATTTCAATTTGAAGTTACAAACAACTCATAGTGGTTTATATAAACAAACTCTCTTCCGTGTAGTTGTATAGTTCTGCATAATTGCAATCCCAGGAGGTCTGGGTTGTTTTATGAATTCTTACACAATGAAGAATGTATTCATGCTTCTTCCCCTCCTTACCATACAGCAACAACATCTTGTGTTGTTGAATCCAGTTACAAACAGATGCTGGTAGACGTACAACAGGCCTCAAACTTTATATCAAGTAGCATTCCTTCATCATAAAGGAATACTTTAAGAGTATGTTGATCAGTATTTGCAAGATATGTTGTATGCAAAAAATGGAAGTGTTTTCAAAAGTATAGAAATATTGGGCTCACTGAGAACCTGTAAAATAGCAATGTTTGTGGCTTGGCTATAAAGAGCTAAATAAACTTTTTATGATTCTACTTAGAATAAAGCAAAAATGCATTCGGCCTGCATGTATTTTCAAATTCTTTACAGAAAAAATATCTTAAATATTCATGTAATCTGCTTCAGGAATACAGCTTTTGTCTTTTTTATCCTTAGATTCCCCCCCACCCCTTCCTATATCAGCTTTCATTTTCTTTGTCCTAGATAAGTTTTGCTATTAACCACTAAACTAGAAGCACTACCACCTAAAAATGTACCATTTTTCAGTTTTAATGGCTTTCATTTTCTTTTATTTATCATATAAATTAAAAGGTAAAGATTATATATAAATCATGTGAATATGCCTTAATCAAAAATGACAATCTGCATTTAAACCAAATTCTGTTGTTAACTGATCCAGTAAACACCATGTCATATGGCAAGATCAATACCTGGCATTGGAAAAGACAGCTAGTATAACAATTTTCTAGTTCTGCTGTGTGGGACTGTACTTGCAACTACTAAGTGTATTGTTACTTTGCCAAATTCTGTCTTTACCTCCAAAATTTTTGTTTTACTGTACCTAAATCACAGTAGTTTGCCTTCCATCAGGTTAGACTATGCTCTCCAAGTCTGAGAGTTTGTGGTGGATTATTCCAGTCATATGAGGTTGAGGTTTTGATCAGTTACTACATTAACGGATACATTAAATTTGAGCATTCCTGTCTATTTCTTTTATTCTACAAAGGAAACTTTTAATTGTTAGTCAACACTTCTTTTTTCATTCTTGCAGCTTTCTTGCCACCTGTGACCACAGCAACATGGAGAAAGTTTATCATAGTAGGTACCTTAAGACTGGAAAAGTCTGTATCCTTGGTGGCTTCCTACTGCAGGCATTTGCAAGTGATCCCTCAGGCATCTTTGTTCAAACTCATTCCATTTTTCCCTTCACTTGGCATTGAAAATAAATGAACTGGAGTTTAGGCTAAAGTCTTCAGGCTATTAAGTCAAAGCTAAAAACTTTACATTATGGACTTACTGGTAGTTCTCCTGCGTGTCTTCATTTTTTTTTTTTTTTTTTTTTTTTTTTTTTTTTTTACTTTGAATGCATCAAGACATTCCCATATCACAGAAGAAAAACAAATAAATGATTGTTTAAGACAGTAGATCCCCTTAGGGTCTCTGTCAGACCTGGGTATGTTGACCTGAATTTCTGTCCTAGAATTTTAATCTGTCAACAGAGGAAAAGCTTTGGTTTTAAATGTATTTTGGATTGCTTTATTCTCTGTAAATTTAACCTTAGAGTGTTTGCCATCTAGTTTTTTTCTAAAGAATATTCTTAATTTACCATTTCTTTCTGTCAAATACTTATTTGTTTTGTATCTCATGATACTTGAAAAACATAATAAATAAAAATAAATAAAATTTATTTAACTGAACAGAATTAGGCTGATTGAGCTATTGAGCCCATATGCCCAAACATTATTAGAAGAAGACAGCCTTCAAAATTTATTCTGTTAATGTTTTTTGATTTAATTATCTTTTTTTGATTACTGAATATATTGGATACAAGTATTCATAACAAAATAATTCAGCACTTCTTTTTAGTATTATTAATCCAATAAGAGCTGTATGATAGTGCATCATACCTAGAAAAGGGAAACAGGAAAAACAATCTGCTTCTAGTTAATCCATTGTCATTTGATAATAAGCTATCAATGTTTACTTTCAGTTAGGAAATCTGCTTTGAGTATAAATATAAGCAGACATTGAAGTATTGGAATTTAGGATGTATAAATAAATCTGAGTTCAACAAAGCAAAATATTTAAATATGTACATGATGTCTACAAATTTAAGGAAGACTGACATAAAATAAACACTTTTGAACTAGGGTCACAGTCAGCCAGCTTTTAAAGTGGAGCATAATAGTTTTGTTCACAGCATAATACAGACTAAGAATTGCAAAGTTGAAAGCATCAGCAATTTAATCATAGATGTGTGTAAGCAACATTAAACAGTATTGTGGTTCTGTATTATGCACACAATGGCACAAGCAGAAGAATAATCATACATGCTCACACCTATCCACATAAAATGTTCTTTACCTAGACATACATGTTCATCAACATCTGAATTAGCAATGTTGCATTGCTTAATAATTTAATCTGTAGTCTTCTCCTATTTTCTTGCCTAGTATAACTGTTGATATCTGAAATCATGGCTGTAAACCATATTTTTCACTTGTTTTCAGAAAATAGTTCAAAATTCCAAGCACTGAAATTGTCATAGTATAAAAGATGGCTTCCAACACTCACTTAAAAGCTTTTTAGGTCTTAGATTTGGACTAAAGAACCTTTTTTTTTTAAAGAAGGAATAGCTCATGTCTTAAAAGCCCCCTTTTTCCTGAAAGCTGAAGTCCCACTGGCAAAATTCTAAATTACACTATTTAAATTTAAATTGCATTTAAATTATTTTCAGGATCCAAGACTGAAAAACTAAATGCCTCAGTGTCAAATATATTATCTGTAATAATATGCTAATGAAGTGCAATTTACATGAAGCTAAACTTTGTGAAAATTGTTTGTGATACTAATACTCAAATAAATATTATGCTTTCCCTTCTTAAATTGAGCCTAAATGTAAATTATTCACGTACTTTATTTTAACGGATATGGTCCCTAGAAGACATACCAGTGCCACCTACAAATATCTAACATTACTGGTACTGTTAATAAAGGAGCAATCTTATGAAGTAATTCCATCTAGAGATATTCAGCAAGTCGAATACAGACAGCACCTGTTTCTGAAACTCAAGTGGTTGTAGACATAATCAAACAAGATGAGCAAACAAATGTGCTTACACAAGGGTTAATTATCATTATGCTATTCATTTTGTTGGGACTCCTGTTTATGTACAATGATGAAAATAAGTTTAGGAAAGGTACCAAGTTCGGGTTTTTTAATAAATAAGTGCTGATTTGCACTGAAAAAACTACAGATAAGAGAAAGACCTTTAAACTTGTCTTCTTCTATTTTCTCTTTCTTTTTGTGGATCTCAGTCCAGTAAGAACAATCAGTTTTAATGAGCAAAAAATCTAGCAGTTTGATGGCTCTAGGCAGACAAATAATGAGGGAGAAACTGGTAAAGTAAAAAAATCCAAGGAAGGGAGAACTGTTTATAAATATGTGTTCCACAAAATGCCAGCAGAACTGTTTTCATAATGGTAGTTTTATAGTTTTATTTTCATTTTATCCCTAGTGTTATGCACAGATTGATTCCAGCTGTGAACAACAAGTCAGAGACAGAAAATTTTTAGAATTTTTTTTGTTCTAAACATACAACAAAACCAATATGAAACACTGTGGAGGAGATGCTTGTAAAGATCTTTCATCTTTTCCCTTAAGGCGTATTAAGGTAAGAATGGAACTATGTTAAAACAATAGGTAAAGAGAGAGACATTATTTCTGATGAAAAGACACATGCTTTACTAATTAGCAGCTAAGAATACTATCATGGGCCACTAATCGCAGAAAGGGAAAAGCATGAACTGGTTGAAGACAATATAGTCTTAACTACAATGACTGCAAGCAAGGGCTGGTCTTTAAGGACAAGCTTTGCAAATTAATAAGTACGTTCTGAAGTGCATAAAGTTGTGCATCTATGGCAGAAAGACAGCATGAATGGACAAGGAATTCCAGGAGAAGTTTAATCAAAGAATGATCTTTCCCAGAAGGTGAAAGTGGGAATGAGTAGCCTAAGAGGAGCAGAGAGATACTGAACATAAGCCAAAGCTTAGATATGTGAAAGACAAGAAAGGTTACTCCAAGTACCTGGATAATAAAACATTTTCACTCCAAACCTTGGCCTTTGTACTGTCAAGGCCTCTGAACCTCCCAAGATGCTCTTTGTGAATGTGAAAGAAGTAAAGTAAGGACTATTTATGCAAACTGTACATACAGAAGTCCAGAGAAGATGCATCCTACAGTGATGAGGACATCACTTGATGAAGGGTCAGTTACCTGACAGTCTGAAAGTATGGCTGAATCCTCATTATCGTCAGTTACGTTTTGACAGATCGGTATTGCTAAGAAGTTAATGTATTAAAGAACAGTCTTAGGTTAATTTAATGTCATCAACTTTTGATTAAATTCTTGGGGCAATTTACTTTTCTCTTCATGCCCAGCTAATCTATTCCTTCATGATTCAAAGTATGTTCTAAGGTTTTGCTAAATTTGAGGTCAAATTCATGGGATTGTATATTTGTGTATAAATTATTTGTGATTTTCTAGCAAGGCATCATAAACAGATGTTTTCATATAAGTCCTTGCTATTGTTTTGTAAGTGGGTTATTATTTTAAAATATTGGGCAATATGAATGTTTTTTTTTTTTTCCATCTGTTTTTCACAACTGCAGTTATTCCAGTCTTTTTACACAGGTTTTTATATTCATATAATTAAACATGTGGATAAATATTACCTTATATATTTGAGGTAAAATACCAATTTTGTAGTTCTTTTATGTTTGCTTTAATCTACATCCTATACTATCCACTGTGACGGGTCTCACTTTTTCCTCTTATTTGTGAATCTCAAAATGTACACATGGTTTTCCTTGTTTGTTCAATAAAATATTTGGCCATTTTTACTTTATTTTCTACTTTTAAAGCTTCAAGAAATTTGACATTTAAAGTATATGTCTGGCATTCCTTTCTTTGACCATCTACTAAATCTTATCTATTTATGAGTGTCATAATAAAATTGCAATGCCACTGTTACAATATGACTTCTGAATAGTCTATTGAAGGTTCTATATGTTGTCCATTTAATAAATTCATGTATTCATATATTGTTTTACCTAACATTTATAAAGAAGATACAACTCAGTGTCTAGTTGAGTCTTGTAATATGTTTGACTTTCCTTAATTGAATAATCAAGATATTATCCTGGACTCTGGGAATTTACAGTCACTGGGGACTTTCGGTTTGAATGAAACTATTCAGAGCAGCTATTGTTTGAATTGGAATTTTACTATGTTAAAGCAACTGACTGAGAACTTTAAGGACTGTTCCAGTATGCTGACATTACAGTAGAAATTTTACTTTTTGCAAATTTAAACTTTCAAGCAAAAAATATTCCATTTTCCAAAATTAAATTAACTGAATATTATTAAAATAATAATGTCAAGTTGTGAGCCTAAAAATTCATTGACGATGGCTTTTATTTGTAGATGTACAGATGGCTGTTGTCCTGCTGTCTTGCAGGTTAGTTTATAGAGGCAGAGAACATGTGAAACAAGAATGAATGACCCAACGCACTTTCAGCATCCTTCTCTTCCAACTTCAACAATCCATATGTATTACCTAAATTCTGGCTTCCACAGTGCTGATCATGATCACAACTTATGAGTTGTTTTAACAGTTTGAGTTTTTTTCCTTGAGTCTTCTTGTAAAGTGGAAAAAAAGTACTTCATATTTGCTCTTCAGGTTGAGAATTTTCATTGGACTAAACTTTTCTCAGTGGTACTGACATCCCTAATGCAATCATGGTGTAATAGAATCACTCCCTGATGACTAACACACTTCAGTGAATCAGCTACCTTGAAGTGCTTGGCTGAGGTACTTATATAAAAAAACACAGCTGTCCTTGGGACTTTCATCTAGTGAAGAAAAATGAGTCACTTTTAGAGGGAGAATGAGATCTTAGAATGAGTAGAACTATTTGATATTATAAAGTTGCTTCCTGTTGTTAGTCACCTTAGTCTCTCTTTTGAGCCCAACTATTCTAATTTATGCACTCATTAAGAACTTAAAATTAGGTGGACCAATTAAGGCCTCAGACAGATGAAAAATAATTTGAGAGGAAAATATTCAATATTCCTAATCAATATTTACATTTTAGAGAGTGAAGTGGGAGAAAAACACTTAGAAAAAGAGTGACAATATGGGGAAGATCTTGTCTATATGTCCTGCTCATTCTTTTATTTATTTTTGTGCTATTTTAACTGCCAGATAAGATTTTTAAATAGTATAGGAACCACATAAGACTCAGCCAAGATGGCTGTGAATAGATATGTTCCTGGCAAATGAAAGAGTTTAAATATAGATCCCCAAAAATTAGAAAAACTTAATATTTTGTACTTTTTCATGAAACATTTAATCTAGGTAATTTTCCTCATTTCAGAAGACAAAAAGAAAGTAACTTTTTTTTGCTTGCCTTCTTTTATCTTTTGCGCTGATACTGGGTTTTCTTAGCTGCTCTCTATTATTGATGAGAATTTTTCTAAGTCCTGGGGTCTCTGTGAATTTAGCTGTAAAAACAACAGAGCACTAATAAATTATGTATCTGCTTAATAACAACGAAGTTTTGCTTAAGTTCATTTTATTGTTTCATTTATTGTATGAATATGAGACAGGACTTTTTAAAACTATCAAAATTTTGAGTCTCTTGATAAGAAATATTACACATCCTATCATGCTTCCAGCAGGGGTGTGATATTGTCTACAGTTCTGTCAATAAGTATATGGGAAGGAATTCAGGAATACATTTTTCTCAATGTCTTATTTTGTCATTTTTGGATGTTGATGTAGATGCAAAGTGTCAGGAAATAAAATTTAATTTGCCTTGTAATAAATACACAAAATAAATCACAGGTGTTATTAACCTTCCTACTCATAGAGCATAAAGTAAGAATCAGAAATGTCTTCTTTGTGCACACTGTTCAATGAGTTTCTGCGTTGGATAAAAACCTTTCTCTGTGAAGCATCTCATCCTCATAATTGGTCTGCCACAGAATAGAAAGCAGTGGCATAAATAAAGTTATATTTTCAATGTGCCTGCAGTCTAAGACTATACTTTGTGTCAAGAATTTAACCCTGTAATTTCTTATGAAATTTATGAATTTAAAGAATATTTCCGTAGGACTTTGGTGTTTCTGTCTCTTAGGAAAATAGACACATTTGTTCAACAATTTAGAACATCTAAATGTTATTTACGGGCATTTTTATGCTCCACAGGTGAAGTGTAGTGAAAGAAATCTTGCTTTTTATTTCCAGTCACGTAATGAAAAACAGGAACACACTATTACAACACGAAGGTGTAATATTACTGTGCAACATATAAATCTTAAGAATGCTGTCTTTTTTTGTAACTATTCTAATGTCCTACTGAAAAGTTATTGCTTTACTTTCTTTTCTTGGATGGAAATATAAGTAGGGAGTACCTATTTTTTTTTTTTTTTAATTATTATTGTTACTAGGTGTTCAACAGTTTTGTCTTATAAAAGATTCCTTAATCTATTACCACTACTGATTGCCACCTTACTGCAATTTTCTACTGTAGCAGTGTCAGGTATGATATTTGAATAAGAAAAGATATACTTCAGAAGTTCCTTTTTTTTGGTATTTAACACCTACTTAAGAGTTATTATTAAAAAAAAATAAAATATGAAGAGTACTTGTGATTACCACTGTTAATAAGATTGCAGCTTTTCTTGCTAAAGTTGTAGTCTTAGCATCCATGTAGCAGTTTTGCATCTGTTCAATATTCCTGCAGAAGGAATATGGGAAAATTATTAATAGTTTGTTATTTACACAGTAACCATTCAAGGATGGTTGCATACAGCTTTTTGCCTATTTTTCAGGTAAATTTTTTCTCAAAATCTGAGATTTTACTTTAGGAATCTATGTGTACCCCATAAATCTATGCTCCTAAATGGCATAACAAGAACATTATGATTGCAAGGAAGTTTAACTACATGCATATGAATCAAATAATTCAAAAATGACAGCTTTCTCCCACATCATAAGAAATGAAATACCATTCATAAAATAACCATTCAACTGGAAAATATACACAGATGAGAATTTTCTGCAGTGGCTGTCGTGATGTGTAACATGGCCATAATTCTTACTGTTCAGCACTTTAATGACTTTATCGTACATAGTTTCCCATACTCATACATAATAGCAAAGTACCCTATGGTGAAAATATAAGCCAAATCGCCATATGCCTGCAGTCTTCTTGCAAACTGGGCAGGTTTTTGATTGGCTCTAGCAGGTTTGGGGAAATGACCATTTCAGACAGGACCCAGTCAAGCAGAAAATGGGCAGATGCTGTAAGTTGCATAATCAGTATAAAGAATACTCATCTGCCATTTATAGTACATGAGATTAACTGATGGGATACCAACTGATTCAGGCTAATTTAATGACAACCTCAAACCATCTGGCTAGAAAGCTGTATTTTACAAAGTCCTAATGCTGACCCACATAAGTTAGCCTAAAAAACATTTGGTGAGTTTAATAATGGATTATACATCAAAGCAAGAACTCATTACTGTTACAAGTCATGAAATATTTATTTTTAATCTGACAGTTCTACTACTGCTAAACAATGAGAGATTACACTGTGAAGCAGTATATATAATAAATGACTGAGTACTTTTCTGCTGTGCTAGTAAATGCAAAGTTTTCCAAGTCCAATGATTTCACTTGCTGACAGTGGGAAACTGTGGGATGTAGACCCGCCCTTTCCTTCAGTGGCACGAGAAGTTCCTTTGCTGTTTGGACTTAATTTATAATTTTGCAGCAATATTCACCATAACAGATGAATTCAACTGACTTGTTACTTTGTATGTATATAGCTTGATTGCACAAATAGCCAGCATCCTAGAACCCAAATTTCACCCATGGGACTTTTTCCTGAAAAGTCCTTTTGAATGTTATTGAAGAAGGAAATTAGTAGAAAAAAAAAAAAAAAAAAAAAAAAGCATAGTTCAGAACATAATATGGCTGACAAGGTCCAATTTACTGGTGATGGTTTGGGATGTTGAAAGGACCCAACCTGACTTTAAAGCTTAGAGCTGGCAATTAGAAACTTTGCATCAGCAAACTTCAAAGACAGTGAAGTAACCATTCCGCTTCCTCAATGCAATTTTTATGGAGCCATTGTTATTAATAGACTCTCATGTCAAATGTTGCTGAAATATGGCAATGATGAGTGTTTTTCAGGAGGTAATATTATTTTATGAAGACATATTTTACATTGCATAATGATGTATTCACATTTAAGATTTTCCTAATTTTTCTCTTTTTTAAATCATGTTTAAACACAATTTATGTATAACAATGCATACAAATTGATGAACATGCTAACACACATTCTGTTCAAATTATCAGGCATCTGGGAACATCTGGGAATGGAAGAAACTGCTGAAAATTCATAGTATATTTCCATATAAACTTTATACAGCTGTTAGGGGTACTGTTAAATTCTTTGAGGCATAATGGTAAAATGCACCAAAATACTTGCGATATACAGCACATATATTGATCCATATACTATTCCTTCACTAAAATCTATGGACAAACATATAATTCCCTGTGAAGCTGTTTAAGTAGATGTACCTATTTACTCACAGATGTCAGAAAACCTCATGCTTCTATTCTGTTGGAAAATCCCATTACTTGTCCTATTCAGGCAACATTATTTGGGGGCTCCAACAGTCATCAAACCATTTTAAAAAACTGTATGCACACAAAACAGAGAAGCTTCCCTTCATCTGTAATGGGTTGTTTAGAAAAGTGAAAGTGAAGCATACATTGTTTGAGAATCTGCACTTTCTTTCTATGCAAAAGTGTATTCTAAGGCCCATGCAAACCAGAGTCTGTCTCCAGATCTGTGCAGCTCCTATAAAAGAAAGCTGACTCCCTGTGGTACTCTGTCACATTCAACCATCGGAAAGGGGTAAATCCTCTGGCATTTTTAAAGCATGAAGTAGTCCAAATAATAATCAAGAAACTGCTTTTCAACACTTAGTTTTACAGCTAGATTTTGTTCACAGACCTTCTTTTCTTCTTAGAAAATATTGTGCATGTTTAAATTCAAGCTTAAAATGAAAATAGAGAACATAAATTACATTAGGAATGTAAACTTTCTTGTTTTAGCTTCTTCTTTTTAAGCAAAGAAAAGTACAGTAACCCCCTGTCCCTTATGAAGGTGTCTCTCCCTTAAGAAAACTTTTTTTCACGATATTTCTTTTCCAAGTATTTTTTTAATGGTCTTCGTGCTACTCTTTCACACTATATTTCTTTTATTTCACTTGTATCTTGCCTTCTTTATCTCTCTTTCTCAGGGCAAACTTCCTCTGCATGGTTGACCTGAGAGTTACCTCTTGGTCAAATGATGTCTGGTAAGATACGAATGTGGATGCAGTAGCGTGTCTGAACAAGACAGTAAAAGCTGTCTTAGAGGGTGTTTGCAAAAAGGGGATCATGCCAAAACTGATTACACCAAAACTGATCATAACGAACAGACAGGTACTCATCAACTGGGCCAAAAAAAATAAACATTCTTCTCTTACACATAGAATGCAAAAAAGAAAATGTCAGCATGTCTGTCATTCTTCAGCTATGCACATGGTTTGATTGAAGGGAAAAAGGTTGAGCTTTCTTCTTTCAATTAGAAAATCAAGAAGTGAATGAAGTACATAGGTCTGTCACCTGAAGCTGCAGGCAGACTGAGTTATAAATGGAAGACACTGACCACATTAGGGTGTTGTCTTCTGTATTTGCTTGCCTTCTTACAGAGACTGTTAAATTTTATCTTGTTTTTAGAACCCATAAGGAAACACCATTTCATTCAAATGCCACAAGTAGCAGTCATTAAAACCAAGCCAAACCTCAAACACTGTTGTCTTCAAATTCTTATGCAATTAGCTCTTGTTATATGATTGTCAGGACAAACTGGGTTTCCCAGAGACCCATTCCTCACTTCACTTGTCACGGGATCTGCTGCCTACCCTTTTGTGATAAAACACATAAATACAAAGGAATCTTTACTCTGTTTACCATAGTGAGAGAATATGTAGGTTGTCAACCTGGAAAATGGCCCGAACTATTTTTTTAGAGTTGGAATCTGAAAGTTTGTTCTGATGAAATATCAACTATGTTTTCAAGAATGGTCTGTTCCAATTTGTACATATATTTCTTCTTTTTACCTTCTCTAGGCATCCATCTTCAAAATATAAGTCTGTAATAAGCATCAATTGTAAAACAGGAGATTTCAAAAGATTAAAAAAAAGTGTTTTATTTTCTAAAACAGTGTCAACAAAAGGAAAATATTTTCCAGTTTTCATTTTAATTATAGTGTTGGCATTTCTCAGATAAAATTAAGCATGTTTTTCAAATAATATGCTCCAATTTTATTTTGGCTTTGCTCAAAGGCCTTCTCTTAGGAGGTTAAGCCTCAAGTTTACTTAAAGGCTTCCCTCTGGTTTTACACTCTGAAAAAACTCTTGACTGTTTATGATTTGAAGATCCAGCAGAATGCCTCCCTTAAGGTGTGTTGATCATCTACATAAAGATTATCCTTGACCCTTTGTAGAAATCTTCCTAAGATTTTCGTGTAGAAATCTTGTTTTCCTTTGAGCAGATATCAATGTGATTAAATCTTTCCTGAGATATTTATAAGTAAGTTCTTGAGATGCTCATCACCAGTTTCAAGGCAGAGTCCCTGTCCTTCCTAAATTACTTTTATCCATTAACTGCAGAACTTTAGTCAAAAGTGTTTTCCCACAATGGTTCTGTAACCATAAGGCAAATATCCCTCTGTGACTGGCCACAAATTTCTAAGCCCAACTGTTTGTTTTCCATGTTGCAACCATTTGCTAACAGGCATTTTTCACTTCATCCTTAGTGATGCTTTTTTTTTTTTTTTTTTTTCTTTTGCAGGCAAACTGAAACAACATTCCCAACTATGCTGCCCTTCAGAAACTTCATGTCTTTTGGGTCTATACTTTTCTGCAGACATGAGGCACTCTGCCCCAACAAATCTAATTTAAAGCCCACCTCAGCAGGTTAGCAAGACTGCTGGCAAACTTGTTGCTGTTTTGTTCTATCTCCCAAGAATTCTCATTCTTCATAGAATGTGGAGTGGTCATAAAAATGAAAGCTTTGCATGCAACACCAGCTGTGGACTCAGATGTTGACCTACAGGATATCTCTGCTTTTTCCTTAGCTTTTCTGCTTTACTGACAAAATGAAAGAGAACAACCTTGATTCCTAACCTGATCTTTTCAGCCTTGTCCCAGAGCTTGATCTCTCTTGGCAGTATCATTGACTCCTACACTGACGAGCAAGAAGGGCTAATAGTCCAAGGCTTGATTTCTTGCATCTGCTCTTTTCTTGAAAATGGAGACGTGTTAACACTAGAACAATCTATAGGGAAAGTAGCAGGAAACAATAAATACTATTTTACAGTGAAATAAAGGATAGTGATAGTGTCACAGAGAAACATCTTAAAGATTAACTGCTGGAAGATTATTTTTTTGCCTGTTTTTATCAGAAGCTGATGTTTATGTCTAATCTATTATTTACAGGTGGCCAAATTAGTGATCAGAAGTAGTAAGAATGAAAAGGTAAATGAAATCTACTCTGATTGCAATTTAGTAATAAACTAAAAGACATAGTTCACATATAAGTATGTTTTTATTTTTAAATTCAGCATAGAATAGTTTTGTGTAGACAACAAAACACATTAATAAGACTACTCATGTAAGTAAACAGTTATCTCACTACAATCTATATAGTACACATGCAGAAGAAAGACAATTCTCTGAACCTTTTCCAAAAATGCCTTTATAGCCATTAGCTGTTCATATAGATACAAATACTCCTGGAATCACTGTTAAGCAAATATAAACTGACTTGAAATTATTTAACCAATTTTAAAATCAAAATTAGGCTGGCTGATTTTATAAGCTATGCAAGACAAAGAGTTTGATCTTGGCTGTGACAATGGCAGAGAAAATATACACAGATGTACACATTTTCATACATACTCATAAACAAAGTACATAAAAAGTGAAGAACAGAAAGAAGTGACTGAGAATTTTAAATTAAAACATGGGAATATGCAACTACCTGTGCACTAAGGGCATGTTTCTCTGGTGGTTTAGGTTTATAAACAAATTAGTCTTTCAAAGAAAGACATTTTTTCTAATTATATGATTCAATGGCTTGACTACTCAGGCTAGAATTGTAAGCATAATGAATAGCTTGAGAACTTTACCCATGAGCTTCAACCGTGAATTTATCTCAAAAGGCATTTTATGTTTGTTAACAGCTACCTTTCTACTCCTTTAAATTTGTAGTTTAACTCACTAACAAAATAATTTTGGTTGTTGTTCAGTTGTTACAGAGTGTTACCTAAATAGTAATTCAGGCTGCCACAGCTATTTTTACCTTGTTCAAGTGGTTCTTATGGTTCTTTTGGGACCTGTTTTATATAAAAATAGTCCCCAATCTGGAAACCGGTCATATATTACAACACATCCGAATGATGTTAATTATTGCCATTAGCATCTCTGTTCACTTCCTCTGTTTTTCATTTCTTAATTATTTAAAAATGTTTTTGCCATGAGAGAAAAAAAGATCTATCTTAACACCCTGACCCTTGATCAGTGTCATAGACTCCTGACACCCTTCTTTCTGCCCCTCTGCCCCTTGATGGCATTGTCAGTGCAGGCAAGATGCTGCCCATGTTTTTTGTGTAAGGTAGGATTGCTTCAAATCACACTGAAATTGTGGAATCAAGGGGTGGTGTGAGTCTTCCCTGCATTCAAAATGCATTTGCACAATTGCCTGCTGCTGTCAGATGACCCAGAACATCAAGTGTCCTGGCCATCTGATGCTGCCAGGGCAATGGGTGAGTTGCCATGCAGGTGCATTGTTGCTCATTTTTCTTACTGCTTCAGTGAAGTTTGGTTTGTAAAAGGTTGTCAGACTCCATTACTGTTTATATCTCTCTTCTTGGACAGAAAGGAGAGGAGATTTCATAACCTCCACTCTCTCCCCCTTATAACAACCAAATGTGTATGTTCGGAAAAGTCATCACCAGTCAAAAATCATCACCACAACAAAAATTTATAAGAAAAGATAATACTTAAAATACAGAAACAATTAATATGTACAAATGCCTGCGGTTTTTTAAAGGAAAAAAAAACACCCAACCAGTATTTCTTCAAATACCCTTTATCTTCTATTATTTTACTTACCTCAATGCAATATATTTGCCCTACTAATAGAATCTTGCACTACAAAGGAAAGTAAGCAGTAGTCACAAAATTATTTGCTAGATGTAGTTGATATAGATAGACTTAAAAAATTCTCTAAAATCCATATTAGTTTTGGAATTCAATAGATATTTTGAATGTAAAAAAATATTTTTGTTTTGAGCTTCTTATCTATTTTCTCATACCAATATGCAATACATTAATTCTAGCTCATATGAACAGGTGCTAAAACCTCCTTGAATTTAATTTTGAAGTACTAAGTAATTGCAAATGCAAATACAAAAAAAAAAAAAA
>VZRP01011834.1:152057-180613 GCA_013397995.1 Malurus elegans | reverse complement strand
AAAAAAAAAAAAAACCTTCTCATTAGAATTTTTTAAGAATGAAGAAGAAGATGCATGTTTTAGAAACTTTAACATGTATGCTTTTTTACATCATGCACTGATTTTTTTTCTTTATGTTGTAGATGATATAGCAAATAATTTAGTGTACTTAGCAAGAAAGGTTGTGTTCTTTTGTTTCTTTTAAACTTTTATACTTACATATAACATCTCTCCTTATTCATGTGCAAGTGATCTTATAAAAAAACTGCATTGGTAATAGAATTTTAGGTACTGCAAAGCAGAGATCATTTCCAATTAAATATTTTCATTGCCATTTTCCAAGTTAAACAATATAGTTTTAGTTTTTCTGCCCAATCAAACCTGAAAATCAAGATGTTCTCCATTAGAGGATTGAGAAATGTTTAGATTCTTTTATACTGAAAGCAAAAGACTTTCTTTTTCATGTTAATATAGATTACTTGTGCCGTTTTCAGATTAAACGATGATGGGTGAGAAGTAATAATGTGTAAGTCAATCATAGTCCTAGAAATATTTTATCTAAAAAGTGGAAATCCAGATTTTTCCCTCCAGTTTATTTTGTGCAACACAATAATGTAAATAACACATTTTGCACATTCTTTCTGAATATCATATATCAAGTAATATAAACATCTATGCAGATGTTCAGAAATGTTGTTTTTACCATGGATATACAGTATATTGCAAAAAAATGCTAGATGAAGTGTAGCAGACAGCAGTGAAATAACTTTATAAACAAGTACATATAAACATAGAATCTTAGAATTATAGAATGATTTGGGTTGGAAAGTATCTTGGAGATCCTCTAGTTCCAACCCTCCTGCTGTGGGCAGGACACCTTTCACTACACCAGGCTGCTCAAAGCCTCATCCAACCTGGTCTTGAACATTTCCAGGGATAGCTCATCTGCAGCTTCTCTGGACAACCTGTTCCTGTGCCTCATCACAATCATAGTGAAGATTTTCTAATTTCTTCCTAATATCTAATAAAAATATATTCCCTTTCAGTTTTAAGTCATTCTTCCTTGTCCAGTCACTTAATGCCCTTGTGAAAAGCCCCCCTCCAGCTTTTTTGTAGACCCCCTTCAGGTACTGAAAGGCTGCTACAAGGTGCCCCCATAACTTTATCTTCTTCACACTGAACAACAGCAATTCACTGAACCTGTCCTCATAGGGAAGGTGCTCCAGTCCCCTGATCATCTCCCTTTGTATCCATACACACAACAATTGTCTGAATGTTTTGTGTCCTGTATAGAATTGAAACCTAATGTAATTATAAATAGTGGATAGTAGCCAGCTATCTGTCAATCTGCCTTTTTAGGTTGGCCAAGCCATTAGCATACACGTAGAACTTCAATTCTCAAATGTGCATGGGTATACTCACCTAGAGAAAGCTATTTCTTCTTTCAGTCTTATTTAAAAAAAGACTTCTATCCACATTGTTGAATGTATGAAATGATAAAAAACATCTGCTCTTCAAAGTAGAGATAAACAATAACAAATATAAGGACACAATATTTTATATTAAGAATGTCTCATACTACTTAATACCACTTCATCTTTTTTTTTTTTTTATTTTGTTTTTGTTTGTCCTGTTGAGTGAAGCAGCCATTTTTGTGACTCATAATTCACTTATCATTGCCTCTTTAGCAAACGCTATATGCTCAACTCTGCAAATTACCTTGAAATATTGCAAAAAGCACTTAGTGATTTAGGTATTTGATTTTGTTCCTATTATCTTTTGCATGACTGTATTGAAAGCACGTGATGCTCAAGCACTTGTATTTTTGATGTTCTGCATATGGTACAGGCAAGAGAGCAAGAAGATTCTCTTGAATAGCTTTAATAACTTTGAAAGAGCAAGATGAGTGTCCCCAAAAGTAGATGCTCACTATAAAAAATATATACATTTCCAGTTGGAAGACCTACCAGTACTCTGGCAAAGTGCCCAGGCTTCTCTGTGTAATTCACTGAGGAATACTTCTGTCTCACTCTGTAAATAAGTAGGTAAGATTAGATTTCACTACTCAAAAAAGACAAAGGAGGTATCTTATATATAAACATATCTTTTTGACTGTTCTTTGATAAGCATGCATCAAACCAGATCAAAACCCAGCTACTTTTCACAAACAATGAGATGTGAAATCCCACACAAATGGCTGTGACGTGAAGCCTCTTACTTTCTTATTAACACTATTGTCCTCCAACTAACCCTCAGAGCCAAAATTCTAAAGGGTAGGATTTTCTCCCAAGACATTTTGAAATACATTAAGTGAAGCACTCAGCTCCTCACTGACTATGTCTCTTTAGTCTGTGAAAATAAAAGAATTCCAAGCCTATCTTTTTGTTGCACTCTGGGCATGTAATCAAACATGGTCTGCTGGGATATCAGCCTTTCAATTTGACAGTTTAAGAATACGTATCATTTTCAAATAAGAAAATTATACCCTTCAGAAAGTATTTTCACTTTTTTTTAGGGAGTGTTTTCAAACCTGCCCAAACATTTCTGTTTTTCAAAGAATGGCTTTGGTTTTCTTGCTGGTATTCTCTCTAATTTGCAAGTCAAAAGAAAATATCTGAGGGACATTGTTTTGTTAACCTCTGCCCTTACCAATTAATTGAATAATGCAGGCCTTCACTTCTTTCTTTACTTCTTCCTTTTTCAGAAAGATTATTCTCAGCCTGTGCTTAGGACACATTAACCTTCTGCTATACAAGGAAAAGGAATTTGCATGCATGAGTTGTTACACCACTCTTTGCTGTTCCTGTGAGACACTATTGTCTAAGTCCTTTTCTGAATGCTATTAGGAAATAGTTCCATTTTTGAAATTAGTACATGAAGCTTGCTAAATTGCATACCAAATCTAGAGTTTTCTGTGAACAAATAAAGTACTTCCTTATTCCACTCAAAAGTCAGTCTGGAGCTCAGCGGATAACTCCCCTTTAGTATTGAGAAAAATATAATCCATCAGTGACATAAAATATTAAATATTAAATAAACAAGAAATAGGCAAACCAAAAACTGTATTCTGACCTTGACCAGCAGGTGATGGAATAAACAATTAGTTCAGAGGTTAGACACAGGTTAACATTAGCCTTTATACAGGGAGTTTAACTCAATCCCTCAGTCATTCTCTGTCACAGGTAATTTTATCTCAGCCTTAGGGAGGAGCTCTTTCAGAAGTGATGACCAGTTGCTTGTGTTAAAACATCTTTATCATTGTTTCCTTGTTCATTTCTTTCCTCATCATGAGCAGTTTCAGAAATTCAATCTAGACAGGAAAACAGCAGGGAAGATTTTAATGGATCCACAACCACTTTTTTTAAGTGATAGGAAATATAACAGACTCCACTACCTAATTGATTTACTTGATACAAATAGATAGTAGAGATACTAAATATAGATTTTCAGGGTCCTTCTCTGTCCCCTAGAAAAACAGAATGAGCATTTGACAAATAAATGAAAGCTCTTACACTACAGTAAGTCCGAGGACTTAATATATTCTGCAGCATTGTGTCAATGCTTAAGCTTTCCTGAAAAAAATAGCACCCTAGTGAGTTATAAATATGAAACTAATCCTGTTTTACACAGAGCCAACCTAATTTTTATAAGAACTTTGACTTGAATGAAAGCACATGGCAATATTCCCTGAACCTGTTTCTCCTTCATGATATGCTAATTTCCACAATCTGGGATTTGTGGATAGCTTTATGACAGACCTGGAGACTCCTATTAGTTTTGCTCTTCAAATGCCCTACCAGTTTCACGTTTTTGACTTTACAAGAATGGGTTTACTTCTGTGCAGGCTGTTGACATTGGAACTGCCCCAGAAGAATGTTTCTGAGCCAGGGACACCGTTGGGCAAAACTTAAGCATCTCTTAACCACATACTGCTGATAACTTTTGGAACATGTGCGCTATTCATAACAAGATGTTTAAAGTTCAGGAATAAGGAGTCTAAAATCTTGTTCTGGATCTGTCATTTGCATGTAAGCCACACCTCTTTTTTTTTTTTTTTTTTTTTTTTCATTTTTTTTAAGTTATAAGAGCATTATCTCTAAGGTAATTTAAAAGTTTTATTTATAAGAAAAATATAACCCAGCCATTGAGCTAACACCCTCCCTAATCTCTTCATGTGCATTCAGAAAAAACATACCAAAACAAAAATGATACAGAAAAACAGTGTGATAAAAATGTATCTTTGAGTGATACTTTTCATTAAAATATCATGATTTTTCTTCTTTCTTTACTGCATCTTTAAAATGTTTTCAAATATGGTAATAATTGTAGGCATACATTGGAATTATTGCATTCAAAATCCTGAACCTTACGTAAGTTTCATCAAGTTTTACAGTGAGGAATTCATTATCTCACTTTTTGATTTATAGTTCTGTTTTCTTAATATCAGCATAGCAATGTGCCTAGAACAAATGTGACTCAACAAAGGACAAGACCTAGAGAAACAGGACTTATATTTTGGAATCTGTCTTGAGAGACTGAAGTAAATACTAAACTATGGCATTATTGTTCACATATAAACAAGGCAGGGGCACGCTTTACAGTGTCTTGGCCCTTACTGTCTGACATTTGAACCAAAGAGAATCTGTCCTCACTTCCAGATCATCCATCAGCTTTGTTTTGTTTGTGTTCCTTTAGAAAACAAGCAGTTGGAGATGAAGTTGAGAGGTAACTGGAATTTGTTTCTGGACCTGTGAAATGCTCCCTGATGACCCCCTTTCACGGGCCTCTGGTAGCTTCTCTGTCTAGTGATACACACAGTAGCTGGTCCTTACTCAACATTAGAGGAGACAATAACTGTCTAACAGTGATTTAGAATAGTCACTAGTTTTATAGAAGATTTAAAATCTTCAGATAGAATCATATACCTATACCGCACTTTTATTTTTTTAGTGCTTCCTCATTTTTCATTTATTTTCCTTATTCTTCAGGAATATTTGATTGGATTCTGGGTAAGAATGACACCAATTTCCAAACTCATGAAATTCTTCATTAAGCACAATCCAAGGAAAGCCGCTCTGTAAACACATTTTTTATTGTACTCCATGTTTCTACTTTTCAAAATAAGGCATTATACCTTTATTATTCAGTAAATTACTGTAGTGAATCTATTTAATTTTATACATAATTAATCTACTGTGTTTAGCTGTTTAATTTAACCTTGATAATGGGCTTTTAGACAGTTTTCAGAAGTTTTCATCTACATTATTTAAAATAGTTGCCTCAGATAACAGTCAGCTGAGGCATGGGAACAGCGAAGAGGTGGAGATTTTCACTAGACACTCCTGAAGATACAACTTTAGTCTTGCTCTTCTGGCTGACTTCCCCTGGGGTGCACCACAATGAATGCTGTAGGGTTAGACTCCACAGAAAAATGAGCAGCAAAGCCAAGAGAGAAATACTGAGCATTCCCAGTGTCCTCTCAGCTGCTTCACTATATATATATTTCCCAGTGTCATAGCTTCTACTTCGTGTTTTTTAAAGCATATTGTCCAGACGAGTGACTGGAACACTATTTCATTTGAGAATACAATTTAATTTAACCATTTTTCAAGCCATAAGTAATTGTTTAACTTTTCATAGATTAATTTCTTTTATTGGACAAGCTCTGCTTCTAAGGCCTACTCTTTGTGGAATCCTGTGTTCTTCTGAGTGGGTTTCAAAAATACAGTTAAAAATATCAAATAATAAAGTTTATATTCTTGCAGAAAAACAGAACACATTCTCAAATTTAGTTAGTCTAATTGTGGAAGATAAGAGTCTACAAGGTACAAGTAACAGCCATCTTACTGCGGAAACTATTATAATTTTAAGCACACAAAATAATTTTTTTTTCAAGCCAGTTACAAGGGTTCTTTTAAGATTATATCTGTGACAATAACATATACTTTCCAAGAGGAAAAAAAAATCCTCTTGTTTAAAGTTTCCTATGAATAGAGTTTGCAACAAACTCATCTAGAGAGACATTCCAGAAAGGTAAATGCAAAATACCTAGTAATTTAGAGAACACATCATGGGAGGCATACTTGCTATCAATTAACACAATTGTTTAGCTTGAGAAAAATCAAATGTCAGGAACATTCATTTTAAGTACTGTTTGTAGCAGAAAGCAATATTTGCATGATTTGTGATGCATTTTATCTTCAATATATCTAAAGGAGATCAGATTCTTCCTTCATTATCACCCATAAAAACTGGGTGATAAAGCTAATGTTTTAAATTTCTCTGAATATGTCTTCAGATTTCAATACATTAAACAAACTTGCAAGTTATATGTATTTAGTATTTTATTTTGCAATAAATACAACAGCAGGTAACAATTTTGTGTAGCATATCTGAAGAAACTAGGAACGTGTGTGCAAAGCACACACAGACCAGCAGAAAATTTTAGCCAACACATTCCTCTTAGTAATTTGTCGATTTTGGCAAATAAAACTAAAATGTTAGATGTCTGTCTCTCTTTTTTCCCCCCATCATTCCATTAGAAAAATGTTCCTAATACAGATTTTTAGGCATTTTTTTTCTTGTTATCTATCTTAAATGTACTTGGAAAAATATTCTTAATATTATGAATTGATGAATATGAAATTATGTTACAAATCAGAATTGCTGGATCCTAGATAAAGTAATTTTAATGAATTTTCCTGTATAAGTGGAGGTCTTAGGTAACTTATGTGGTGTTAAGGAGAGACTGATTCATGGCTGAAGCTATTTTCTACAGTAAAGAAAAAAGAAAGTGATGTATTTAAAGGTGTGAACTAAACCACAAACATGAAGTGCTTCGTAATGCTTGAGGGCACAGCTTAGTCTGTGGGTAAAAACAACATAAGACAGTGGTCTCTTGACACTAAGGATCTTTGCCCAGGATTTTTGTAAAAATCTGTTTATTGTGTGCTCATAACAGTGAGGAAAGTAAAATTATTTTTGTGCTTTTCTATCAAGGGAATACTGCACAGATATCCCCAAAATTAATCACAGGCCTTTTCTCTTAGAAATTAATCTTTGAGGCTTTCAATTTTTCTTGTCTTTAAAAAAAAAAAAAAAGACATAAAAAGCTAGACAATAGAAGTTTCCATTTTATGTGGTTTGGTTATAATGTATTTTTTGCATCTATACTACATATAGAAACAACATTCTATGGTTTTGTATGAATGGATAAAATATATATTTCATATAAATAGACAATATTGATTTATATTAATCCAAATAAATATTAGAAGATAAGATAAAAATATTATTGCTTCCCACATCAGATATTGAGGCACATCTCCTTTAAAGACTTATTTTCTTTAAAGCAAGTTAACTGCAGAAGGGAGCTGTAATATAGAACATACATCTTGTTAAGTGCTAAAATGACCTCAGTCAAGGATTGTGTTTGTCAGCTCAGAAACTAATACTGTCTCGTTCTGAATAAACACAGATAACTCTTGCACTTGCTCTGATTTGATGTTAAATGGAAAGTTTCAGAGTACTTATCTGTCACAACATTTCATGGGCTATGCTTTTAGAATTTAAAGTGGGTGCATGTTTAACAGATACCAATAATCTTCAGTTCACAGAGAACCTGCATGTCTTGCCCTTGTTTGTTTTCTTTCTAGTAGACAGATATGAAACTTGTCATTTTATGCATGTATTTTTTTACAAGTTGTTATTAAAGTAACAAAAAGGCAATCTCTATTAGCAAGTACAGAACTTGAAATAAAAAAAAAAAAAAAAAAAAAAAAAAAAAAAAAAAAAAAAGAGAAGATGTTGCTCTACAAGGAGTTTTCTTGAGGAATTTTTTTGGCAATGCATTCTCTTAAGTTTGAGTTTGACTCAGTTACAGTGGTCTCTCATTGCTGAGGTGGCACAAGCACAGAGAGTCTTAATCTGAGGACTTGGATGACTTCTTTTAAAAAATAGGGATGCATGCTAAAATATTGTTAACAAAGAAAGTGACAGATAGCATAAGGCAGTAAATAAGAGAAACTTGAGAAAAAGTGAGGAAAACCTTGAATTATAGTCTTTAGCTTTGACTATGTTGTGTTTACCTCTGTTTGGCTCTTCATTTCAGCAAATGTTCATGTAAGTTGTCAGTTTTCAATACAGTGATGACCTAGCTGGTTTACAAACTTGGTAGAGAACGGCTTCTCAAGTCACAGCTAATTTCAAAATATATATTAGGCAAAGTGTAAGTTAAAAGTACTTCTTGAAGAGAGGAAATCCAAGATAACTATTCGAGTTATACTGTGTTGGGTTTGTTGGCTGGGTGAGGACATTCATTCTTTAAGGAAGCTGTCGGAAATAAAATAATCTAGCTTCTCACCAGTTTAGCTCAGGTCATACTGCTAATGTTTGAAACAATGTGGGATATTGTGGTATTCGTGTGTAAATGTTGTGAGCACGTTTATTCACATTGCTGTTGGGTTTTGATTCCCTTTGCTTACCACCCCCTGTGCACATAATTACTATGGGTTAAGAATGAATTTTCACAGAACTTGAAAACACTAAGTGAAATAAAAGATCAAAATAACTTTCTGAAGTCTAATTAAAATAAGTATGAAATATTTCACATTTAGCATTTTTTCTTCATCTCTCTGTGAAGTAGNATAAGTTATAAAAAATATGCATCTGGAAAAAAATGTCGTTTTTAGACCCTTGATAATGACATCTCATGTGTCCCCTGACCTCTTTAATTTGTCTACTCATGTTTTCAAGATGCAGGTGTGACACATTCTGTGTATTTTCTCTTTGAGACTCAAAATTAAAAAATCTTGCAATTTAGTCAATTGGTCTCTTATACAGCAGAATTTGAAGTCTACATTTTGAATTACAAGCTGTTATTCCCCTTTCCCTTCCTTTCCTTATGAAAATCACTATGATATAAAGCTAGGGAAAGGTTAAGCACACCTTTTTTTTGGATGCTTGAATTTTTTTGAGAAGATTTGATCCAATTATTTTTCTAAACTAATGCAATCAGAAGAATTTCCTCCACGCTGTGGAGCATTGCTAACTCTATGAAGAAAACTTTGCTCAGAACCAAGGTCAGCTCCAGTATTTTCCTCATAGCAATAGGCAGAAAAAAATGTTATTTTTTAAAGCATTCAAACAGCTTTGACCTATGTTTTGTATTTCTTCCATTTGTCTACACCTTATTCAAAGAGCACAGGTTCGTATTTTCCACATTCAGCTGGTTTAAAGAGTGGCATTTATTTGCAGTGATTTTTGTCAAAGACTTCCTGATTTTTCTAATTTAGATATGCAGCAAGTAATTCTCCCATAGTTTCTCAATATTGGTTGGAATGAATACTGAAAAGCCTTATCTTTAAGCCCCTAGTTGTGGTTTTCTATCTTGCTTGCCTTTTGCTTTTGGTTTTGTTGCCCCTTCTGTTATCATACCAAAACTTGTTCACAATGAATACGAAAACTTTCTGCATAGTATAAATTTAAGTTAGCAAAGAGGAATAATGGTATATATACTTAGAACTTTCTGAAAACTGGAAATTTTTGGAACTTTCCTTTGTCACCCTATGTGAGTTTGCTGCTTTTATATTTCCATTTCTCTGGAAACTCAGCACCATATTTATTTTCAAGCGTTAAAAACATCCTAAATTGCTTATTTAGAATGTAGAACAACCATCACTAACTTTTTTGTATGAAATAAACCAAGGATGTCAGAAATTTGCCCAGGGGAATTCCCTAGACACACAGATCCAATAAGCAAAAGCTAGTTGTTTTCTTGAGTAAAATTACAGGCTGTTCTACAGCGGGTGCTGTTGAAGCTATAACAATTTGTAGAAAACATTTAAACATTCCTTGCAGAAGAGAGAGTAAACAAAAGACATGATGCTGTAGATCTGGTACTAGGGTGGTTCCTTAGGGTGAGTTCTGTGCTGCACTCCATTGAAAATTGATGGAAAATAGATTCAGAATCCTTGGAGTAGTGAATAGGGCTGTGAGCCTTACTTGCTTGAACACACAGTTACATTGCTCCTTGGTTTACCTGACTTTTTATACTAATTCAATAGGAAGGGGATTCAGTGTTCTTGCATAAAGTTTGAATAATAAATGCAAGTTTGGGCTCTATCAAGCCCAAATAATTGAATTTAGGAATCCCTCTTTTCATGTCCATTATCTACCTGTCATACACAATACACTAGAATGGTCAAGTACATTCCAGTGTAGTTCTGACAAGTCAAACAATTATTCATATATTTTAAAACTCAAGTTTTCTTAGGAAAATGTATTTAATAAATTGGAATGAGTTTCCTTTAAAAGTTGTAAACTTGACACAAATCTCAAAGATTGGAAATGCTACTTCCTTCAGGGGATTCAGAACTGTTTTAGATGATGTTGTAGATCTATGTGCTCATTTAAATCAAGGGTAGCATAGGATGGATGGTGAAACAGCAACAAGGGAATATTTCAAGAGAATTTGAAAACTTCTGATGCAAATGAAAACAGACTGCTCAAAGTGACTCATTAAAAGTACTCAGTAGAGGCATCCCATGAGGCATGCCATGAGGCATGAGCTTAGGATCATAATTCTGTTGGTTATCATGCTAGTCTTGTAGTTGGCTCAAGTCATACCATTGACAGCTCTGTTTTTAGACATTTTCAGTTATCTTTGTTAATGCTTTTGATAAGTGAACAGTTTCTACAATATTATTTTTAGAATTACTTCTTACTTTGTCTCCTTTGACAAAGCCTGAAGCTATACACATAAATGATCAAAGACATGGTCCTAGGTTAAATCACTCCCTTTTTTTTTTGTTCTTTCTCTATTACTTTTATAGTAAAAAAATTCCATCCATCAAAATACTACATTCCCTATTTCTTCTTTAATCCACTCTATATTTATTTTTGTCCTTCTATCATTGAAAGTGATGCAACACATATAGGTAATAATAAAATTTGATTTATAAAGAAAAATTAAAGTCTTGAATTACATACAAAAGTCAATTTTTGTCAAAGTCTAGTTATATAAAAGTAATTAAAATATAAAAAAATTAATTTTTTTGAAAGTATAATAATGGCTAGTATGAATCAAGAATTTCCCACAAAACAAAGAGGAATATATATAATATTGTTGAATTGTCTGAAAAGTTGTTTTTTTGTCTTTTCAATATAGTCATCTGCTGACATTATTTGAATTAGATATATCCCGAATTTAAAGGAAAGATTCTACTGTTTGTGTTACTTTCCAATTGCAACAAATTCCATGAATATATGGTCTTATTCAATACACTGATTGTTCATGAGTGTAAGTGGTCAAAGATTTTGGTCTTAGGTATAAGATAAAAATTCAGTCTGCAATAACTATATATACAGATCTATTGATCCTGTCAGACTTGGAATTTACTTGGGTTAATATGATGTGACTAACAGGAATAAATTTCACTTTCCCATGTTCTCATGTTAATAGCATGTTTCAGAGGTTCTGCATTTGAATCTGAATGGCCAAACAAGCTGAAGACTGTGATAAAAAGCAGCTGAAGTAAGAACTAAGCTTCCATTAAAAAAAATACCCTAAGGNAAAAAAAAACCAAAACAAAACAAAACACCAAAAACCATAAAACCAAAACCAGATAAGCAGTACATGGAATCCATGTAAGATTTTTAATTTAGTACATTGCAAATCCTTTGGTATGGTCTGAAAAAAATCCAACCTTCCAGAATTTCCTGGAGGTCACAGAATTTATGCTTAGTGTTAGAAATGACATCTAAAAAAATTAGTAATATAGCTTGCAGACATAGAATTAGTCTCTGCTATTTACTTTAGCAATAAGTAGCACTTTAGTCAAGTTTATGTTACTGATTCCAAAGGTCCAAATATTCAATATTCACAATAATGTTGATCAGCTAATATTTGCTTATAATCAAGGTTAAGATTTGCTTATAATCAAGGGTCAGTTCTATTAGAAGATAAATGGAACCATGTCTTAAATGTGTCTACTTTTACACTTTGTGGTGATATAAAAATAGATACATTTTAAAATTGTATACAAAGAGCTCAGGCAATTAGAGAATATTTTTGCCTCCATTGTTGTCTTGCATCCCCAGCCATTCTGCCTGTGATTCTGTATCTATTTTCTTGGAATAAAGTGGTACAAAAAAAAGTGTAAAACTCACCAGATATGGTTTTGAATGTAAAGATTATAGACGCCAACACGGATAAGCCTTGTTTTTTTTTCAATAAAAATTACACCATTGTAATCCATACCACAATATCAACTTTTCATCTGTCAATTGATGCTGCATCATAAGTGATTTTTAAATTTTTATAGGTTGGCACCACGATGTTCAAAAATGCTTTCCTACGCCTATGACTGCTTACATATTGCTTTGACAGGTGTTTGAATGAACTGGATTTGACTTAGAGTCCAGTTAACATTTGTTGTGATTAAATGTAAAGGCAAACTGTAAAATGATGCATTAGCCCCATTTTAGTTATGCTGATAATGAAAATAATCTGATATAGAGTTAAAAAGATGATAATTGTTATATAACACATTAAAAATCATTAAGATCAATGAGAGGAACCTAGATTTCATGTTTTGGAATTAACTTATAAGCCTAACTGTTGCTTTTTGTTTTGTTTTCTTGTAGCTTGAGAAATTCAAAGGAGAGGGTGTAGTCCAGTTTGGTTCATGCTTATTGCATCTAAAGATGATCAGCTGCCTAAAACCTGCCCTCTCTACTGGATGTGGGAAGTTAGTGCAGTGGCATTTGGACAAGAAATATTTCAGAAAGATTCACTTGTTTAGCATTCCCTTTGGATAGAAGATCCTGACTCCCTCTTCTTCATTCAGCTATTTCTGAATTTTCTTTGTGATGATTATCACTCTTTATTAATTATGCAGTGAATTGAGGAGTAAAATTATATATTTTAAATTCCCCTCTGGGGATCATAACTAGGAATTATGATGTTTAGTAGAATTAAACTCATGGTTTAAATAGAGCTGGTTTAATAATTTATAGTATTTAATATTAAATCAGTACCATAGAAATTCTACATGCTTAGAAAAAGAGGAAAAGTCTGTTTAATGATTATTGCTGTGCTTAAAGACATTATTTAAATCAACCATTTCAAACAACTGGACATGTTCCATACCCATTCACTGATTAATGTTGAGTTGGTAAGATTATTGTGAGTGGTTTTTTTAGTCTGGAAGATCAAAAAAGTGAAAGAACAAAAGAAGGAACTGATATATTGCTACAAATACAGATGTTATCTATCTCTATCTATCAGTGTTATCTATCACTGGATAGCAAATATCATTTAAACAACAACCCTTTCAGAAAAAAAAATGGAAGTTTTAAAATTCTATTTATTAAATAATGTACTGTTTTTATGGGTGGTCTGTATAGAGAATTCTTTTCCTGAACAGTAAGTTCCCCACTTACTGCACATACTGGCTATCCTGGTAATCATTCTCTGTGCTTTGACACAGCCAAGAGACATTTGAGAAAAGTAGTGATAGAAAGTAAGGTATTGCTACAGACAAAGAAATATTGCTTTACTACTGTTTCTTCCCAAATTATTCCTTGAATAGAGTTCACTGTGTAAAATGAAACATCAACAGCTACATCAACAGAACATCAACAGGTAACATATAGGTTACAAGCCTTTAATTGTGTGCATCTGAACCTAATCAGAACAAATTAGGACATAGCTGATATATGAAACTTGTTACTGTAGCTGTATCTATGTCAGTAAAAAAATAAAACAGAACAAAACAAAACAAAACAAAACAAAAAAAACAAAAAAAAAAACAAAAAAACAAACAAACAAAAAAAAAAAGAAAAAAAAAAAAAAAAAAAAAAAAAAAAAAAAAAAAAAAAAAAAAAAAAAAAAAAAAAAAAAAAAAAAAAAAAAAAAAAAACAAAAAAAACAAGATGTGGGCTCGGGCTTTGACAGGATGCAAAACAAGAAGAGAATTTGCTGTCTTGCTCCCTTGCACACCCTCAGTCCATGACTGATAGCAATCCCTGAGGCAATATTCAAACACAGCTTTGGGAGCTGAAGGGACCAAGAATCATACTCAGGACCCCTGATAAACAGTGTTCCCTATTCTATGCGTGGATAGAGAGAGAAGAATTAACTTTATGTAAGAGAACCATCATAAACCATTTTCTGTCAATAAACTTATCTGAACTCCTGAGTTGGTAAAAGTCATAGATAGAAAGCTTCAAAAGGAAAATTTCATATCACAAAGAAAATACATGTGGTTGTGTTTCCAAAGGCACATGAGTTTGGCGTATGTCCTTTTTTTAAAATATTTTCTGGTTCTTTAATATGAAATTTTCCTCATTTAAATATGTAGTTTAGGAAATCAGCCCTACAGCAACAAGAATTTATTTTCTTTAGCATAATGAAGAGGAAATGGAAAAATGGTCAGATTAAAATAAGGTTTACTACTTTACTGAGAAAAGACAGCTGTGGAGAAATAAGTAGTGACTTCTTAGATGTGTCTTAGTGAGATTCCCAGAAACTTCACTTAAATTATCACCTTACTTTGAAGGAAACTGCAAAACTGTAAGTGTGTTTTGCATTGTAAAGAGAGTCACTGATTCCCATAGGCAGTCAGGTGTTCAGCAATCCCTAGGAAAGCAGGGCTCCATCATGCTTAATGGTGACTTGGGAAGATATGTGCCATCATTTTGAACACCACCACGTTACTTCTTCTTCCCTCACCTTTACAAACTGAGCATGACATTATCTTGATGGGGTACAAGCATTGCTCAGTAGCAAAAATACTTCTGTATTATCAATGCTGGTTCCAGCACAAATCCCAAATATTGTTCCATGTTGCCTGTTGTGAAGAAAATTAGCTCTGTCCCCAAAATCAGCACAGGAATATTCATAGGTTGGAGTTTAATGATATGTTGAAGAAAATGACAAATATAATTTAAAATGGAAATATCAATGTGAACTTTGGTTATTTATTAATTTTATCCTTTTCTTGCCATATAAAACTTAGTCTAATTCCACCCATGAGAGAAAAAAAAAAAAAAAAAATCATAGCATAGGTTTCCAATCATCTTGAAATCAAAACATGATGTCTGATTTTTCATTATTAAAATTATGTGGATTTGTGAGGAGAGTCCAAAGATTTAATTTGTGTTGTTCATTTGTATTGATAATTCAGAGAGGAGAAATACTAGTTTCTTTCCTTGTTTAGAAAACTTAAAAATAGAGAAGTTACCCAGAAAGATGCCATAAGCACATGGTTCTTTTTATTTGATCTGTGCATAAGAACAAATTTTATCATTGCCTTCAAACTGGTTTGGGATTAAATTCCAGAACGGATGCATGGTTTTTCTCTGAAGCGCTCTCCATAAAACTGATTTAAGACAATCAGAAAGCTGTGGGGGGGAAAAAGTAATTTAGACTATATGAAGCTCTTAAGGTACAAAACTATTCATTGGAACTGTATTGGAATTCATAATTATTGTCATGGAAGACTAATACAAACCAGAATAGACTGACAATATGCCTGTTGGTGATAAAGTCAGAAGGGCATTTCTGTCAGTGATGCTGGATTTTGTGCTTATAAGAAATAATAATGAATCCATGACAAACTTTTACTAACGAATGCATGACATCCAGCCAATGCCGTAGTTGCAGAGAAGGGGACAAGCTTGTCATGCTACCTTCTTTCATGAAAGACTTTTAGATGGAGATTTCTTGGGCCAGAGAAATGCCGCTGGGAACAAGCTGCAATATGGTGATATATATTGTGCTTCAGATATCATAATCTTATTTCTTTAATGCCAGCAACTAAGATGTTTTCAGAATTAAAAGATATTATGAGAAATTTATGTTCCTAGGTTTCTTTACCTACCTTCACACCCTTGAAGAAAAGGAATGAAAACAATAGTGAAACCCCAAGCATCACATTTGCTCTAAATTACAAATTGAAGATAGGTCAGATGATAATATGATTGTGTTCTCTTGACATAAAAAATTGACTACATTCCCAAAATATCAATCATAAAATAAATTCCAGATATCAGTTGTAGATCTCAAATGTCATGTAACAGGTAGATCAGTAGGTATTAATGCAATAGTTCAATTATGCACACTTGATAGCAACTTAAACAAAAGAGGAAAGCAATTGTTTCAAACTTAAAATCTTTTTTTGAAAGCATTGTTCTAAGTGTGCAATCAGTTGGCAACAACAAGACATATGGTTTCCTTGTTGAATGAGAGTTTTATTCATGTAGAGCTCTAGTAAGTCAGAATACCAGCATTAACATACCTCATGTAAATGTAATAAAAAAGATGTATAGTATGGCCTGAGAACAAAAAGCAGAACTGTAATATTTTGACATGATTTATTTTCCAAAGTCACACAGAAAATGCTTGCTTAAAAATTATACTTTTCCATAGCTAGAGTATGTTGTAAATTGAAAACAAAATAAGGCATAAACCTAAATGCTTATGGGTATCACTGTATCAAACAATAAAAGTTTGTACCATATTTTAGGACACAGATATATTGATTTTTCCTAGTATCTAAATCAACTACACAACTCTGGTCTTATTTTCTTTACTGCCCTTTCTTTCTGTTCCTCTTCCTCTGCCTTTATTAGTGTTATCATTAATAATAGTTGTAATAAATATCATTATTTCATTGTGTTACTTTTACTAAAACATTAATCACTCATATAAACAAAAGGATATTTCATGAGTAGATATAGCAGCATCATTAATTACTATGTTGTGTAAGATAAAATACAAAGTTTTTAAGAATAGAGTTGAAAAACTGCAGACACTCTTATATTGTTTTATGCTGAGAAACTATGGCACTAATGATCTTGTCTTATTTGTTTCTCTATGAAATTGTCCTAAAGTTTTTCTGAATTAAAATGTCCTTTGATTTTACTTATTTATCACAAGGCTATAAAAAAAATATTTTTTCAAAACAACATTAAGCAATGAGAATGTTGGCTATTTATCTTTTTTAATGTAGACTTCCCAAACCTGCATTTTTACAGAACATAAAGTTTTTTTGCTACTCTACAACTTCAGTGATTTACATACTTGAAATAACAATGATAAATATACCAACATGCACATGATTTTTCCTTAAAGGAATGACATTACTCAGATTGAGATTTTTTAACAAATATAACTCAAGCAATGAAAATAAGTGCAAGAAGACATGCCTTCAGGATTTTTTTTACTTAATGTGCTGCTAAAACACTAAAATAACATTTGTTTTATTGTTAAGATCCAACTAATTATATGTGTAAGTGGAATTTGAACCAGGATGACATGCCAAATCTTTCTTGCAGATATCAGGAATTTTGCAAGCCTTTTAAAAGAGACTGGAAATATTTTAATCAATGTCAGTAGCTTAGAAGACAGTACCAGTCTTTTATGGGCTTGAATGTATTATGCTGTTTGTGTGTTCAAATCAGAAGAGAGTTTGTAGAAAATCCTCCCAGTCCTGTGGAAAGACTGGAAAAGCAACATGCTTTCATCAAAATTTGCAAATGAGATCTGTGTGGGACACAAAAAGCTGAAACTGCTATGTTAGCCTCATAAAAATGAAGAGAAGAAAAAAAAATAGTGTTGCATCTGGAATCTCTTAAACTTTGCGCTCATTATGCTGCTTAAAGATGAAATAATTTGCTAACCGACAGTTGGGAAACCACGAGAAACTTTGTAATCCAAACATCTGAAGAGTTGCAGCTGATTCTACGTTTCTGGAAATTTTGTTTTCAGTTTCTATTTCTATTTTTATCTTCTATCCAATCCAACCACTTGCTTTAGATAAATCTGAATTTATTTGACTTAGAGAACATATTTTACACTTGTGAATTATTTTTAAGTTTCCAAGTTTTGAATTGTTTTAGAGAAAATCTCATTGTAAAGCCAGAAATCACTATTGAAAATAAAATATGTTTGAAATACCATATTTATTTTTCTTCAAGAGCTGGAGATAGGAACACTTTATCTATGTCAACTTCCATGAAACAAAATTGTGTTTTATCTAATCCACCTATCATGGTCCAAGCCCAAAGCTGAGTCACAATATCTTTCTAAGAAATAAATTTTAAATTCAGGCACCCTAATTTTAATTGCCTACAGCAAATGATGATCAAGTAGACAAACATAGGACAAACCAAACAGTACTAGATAGCAATTTATGAACAAATACAGAGAGCTCAGGGTTGCCTGGAAAAGGTGTACAGCTCAGCAAACATGCACATGTATTTTAGGATGAGCTGAATAGTTGTCTTAAATCCAGTGACTGCACTGCATAGGCCAAATAGAAACATGTGAAGACATCTAACTAATAGAGAGATGTTATTCACAATCTGAATGTCTTAACTTGGGGCTGAATTGCTCCCCAGATATTATTGACTATGTACATTGGAGTGAATAAATACAAAGCATATCATAGTATTATCCATGATTGTCTGCATTTTGTTGCATAGACCAGTTTGCAACAACAAATTAAAAAAAAAAAAAAAAGACACTCAAAAAGGCACATAAAATGTTACTGTTAAAGCTTCAACTACACTTAAAGCAATACAACTTGCCAATCTAAAATCTCTCTATATTGCCAAATGAACCATAAACTAACTTCTCTTTCCACTGAGAAAACAATTAAAGATGCTTTGGAAAATCCATATTCTTTACAGCATAAAAAAGTGCCTCAAAGCATGAAAACATAGAAATTCATGAGTAGTGAATTTGTATTTGAATTGGCCATTATTTCTTCAATATTTTCAGGTCATAGAAGAAACTGTACAAATGATATTCGAAAATCATCTTAAAAGAGCATAACTATGCAATCACTTTGAAATTTTGCAAGGCAGTACACTTTGCATATGCTAATAGGAGCACAAGTTTGGAAGATACTCAGATGAAGTCTGCAAATTAATCTGATTATACCTGGTATGTGTTTTCTGGTAACTTTCCATTTCATATTCTACCTATCATAATAAAAATGTTTTTTAGATAACTGTCCTTTGAAGCTTTCTACTAAATAATTCATGTTCAATATTACATTTTTTACCTAGAAACATGTGAATAAATGAGGCATGTTCTTACAAAATAGTAATCTCTAGCCTTGAGGCTGCCAAAAGACTGATAAGAATGAGGAAAAAGACCTTTTTGGAGAGAAGGGTCATGAATGGGGGAAGTTAGTTAAAATGTCATTAGTAAAGAAAATAAAAAAGACAGGAAAGAGGAAGTCAATATTAATATTTTTAAAATAAATCTGTTTAAAGGGAAAAAAATGAGACAGCAAAAGTTGTTAAGGCCTAAATGCTTCATGTAAGTGAGTAAGGACATGGTAAGGTACTCTGTCATGTATGTGATAATGATGGCCCCCAGGAAACTGTGTCTTCTCTGAAGGTGTTTTATAAGGTATTTACTTTCTAAAAAAATATTATTACACATAAAAGAAAAATATTTTAAAGGCATAATAATTAAATTTGAAAAAAAAAAAAAATCTGGAACCCCTAGTGGTAAACAGAGAAGCTGACAATTTTGTTTTCTATACGGGAGTGCTTGATATTGGTTTATGACTAAGACATCTGAATCTAAAATATATACCAGAATGTGATGCTTCAGTATTGTAATGTACAATTCAAGATTTTTGGTGCTGGAGATTAATGAAATTTAATTGCTCACAAATCCATAGCACAAAACAAAACCCCCTACCTTAAGAAACAGAAAACAAACTTACCCAGTAATTTTCAAATTGTGGTTATAAGGAGTAAAAGTGCTTTGCATGAGTTAAAGTGAATGCACACCATACATATGTATTGTTCTGTAAGAACAAGCACCATGACAATATGATTTATTATTAGGCATCTTTGAGTTAAGTGAATCTGGTGTTTACTAAAATGTAGACGTCTTCACTGCACCTTAAAATCATTATTTAGTAATGTGTGTAGTTGCTGGAACATAAATCATTGCTTCTAATACATTTAGTAGAAAACCACTGTCAAGCTTAGTAGGTTTTTCTTCCAACTATGTATTGAAACACAGTGCATAAAGCATAAGTGCAAGAAAATAAATCCATGTATTAGGGGTGAGAACATTTAACTAGAACATTTCCACTGACTTCCTGATGTTTTTAACCGATGTGAAAACATTGAAACACTTTAAGTTATTTACCTAACAAACTGTATTATTCGCTGCTTTCTTTCCCTTCTTTGCTTCCAGGGATGTAATAAATGTGGTGCAGGTGTCAGATAAATCGTAGAGGTACTTTTTAAATTCAGCTGGTAAAAACTACTTAAATAATCTTCTCTGTATAACTGTGATTTTACTCTGTGAGAAAATAACATTTCTTTCTGTGTTGATAGCATTGCTAATTTACAAACAAAGTTTGCATTCTGAGTTTTTTGGACTGCAACACTTGAGGTTTCTAATACTTTGGGGGGCAAGACATATAGGAAATATGTCTCCTATAAGTCTTTATGTATTCAACTCATTTTTCTTTCCTGTTTTCACACACAAGTTATTTTTAATGGAAGTTAATAATTTAAACTGATCTGTGCAATGGATTGCATATATTTAATCTGGTTTGGGTTTTTTCACCTTGTCCATGAACAGATATTTGAACTGATATTCAATAAACTTGTCAAACACTAGTAAAATGTATAAATCTTTCTATAATTCTGTGGAAATCCACTTAAAACACTAAGAACTTTCTTTTTTTTTTTTTTTTTTTTCTTTTAGGTTGGCATCACCATTCTGGAATTTGATGCTGGCAAACATTTTCCTCATTTTGTATTTATATTTCTTAATAGGTAGCTTATATCTGATTACACCATTCTTCAGCCTAAAATAAAACTTTTCTTTCATTTTAAATGCAAGTTACATACCTATCTCAGCCCCAGTTTTGGAAAACTAAGAAAATAATATTTCAAATACTGCCCCAAATGCATAATCCTATATCTCTCCTATTTCATTCTCCTATCACATTCTTTAAGATCATGTATTAGCATGTGCTAATGATGATTCTTGACCCTCTATTATCAATTTACAGATCAGAACATTCAAAAAATTTAAGACAATGCCTTCTGGGTACAAATGACCCACATTTTGAAGTTATTTTCATTAATACACATAAAAGTCTTTGAGTCTAGGATTTCCTTTTATTGATGTATCAAATTTGCCCTTTACTTGAATCCAAAGTATTAATTCCAGACCTGTTTTGTTTGGGGTTTTTTTCTCATTTCTTTTAAATTGACTCAAACTCAAACACACAATCCAAGACCAGGTTTTTATGGACTTTCTCTAATCTTTTATCTTAGAAAAATAAAACCCAAAACATGTAAAAAAATAATGTAATTTCTTATTGTTTCCATAACTAACTGATGCAGACTTTTTTTTTTTTTTTTTACTGTGACATCTGTCTCAATACATTTTTGTTATTTGTATTTACCAATTAACATTCTGACAATTAAAACTTTTCATAAAAGAATTCCTGTCAATGGTGTTGTTTATCCCCATCACACTAAGTCATAAAAAACCTCAGACTCTTAACATTTTTTTCCCAAGTGGTTTTTGGGAATATGTTCTATGCAAGCTAGATGCTTTTGCTTCAGTGTCTTACATCAATAATGTACTTTTTAATAGACATCAGGACTAAATGTAATCGAGCCAGTGATTAAAGTTGCACTTCCTGTGATAGTGAAAAAAAAAAGCAAATGTATTTCTGATTAATTCTGCTATTAGTATTACTTTATCCATTCTCATATTATCATTTATCTGATTTTGTTTCTCTTATAAAATAAAACTAAACACAAAGTCTGTGCCAGTCTTTTCTTGATTTGTCAGTTTGCATGAGTAACTCCAACATAAATACAAAAAGTTACTTCTTTGTTCATACATATGGGATCTGTCATTCCAAATAATTTAAAGTGTATATATCCCAGTGATCAAATACTCCAAGTCTATAAGACTCTAAGGCTGTCACTATGTTTAGAGACTTTAAAAATGTCTTTTACTGGGCAGGACATAAAGCATTACAATAAAGAGCTTAACAGTCTAGTCATAAGGTCAAGGAGAATCAGAGTAAGATACCTTTTCTCTAAAGATCCCTAAACAGTTCCTGACTGTTAAGTCTAACCTAATCTTGAAAACATGCATTGAAGGATAAATTTCACTGTCCCTCTTGAACTACTTAAAAACTATGTTTCTTGTAGACACAGGCTACATCAGACTCCAAGGTTTAAAAAGAAAAGAAAAGAAAAGAAAAGAAAAGAAAAGAAAAGAAAAGAAAAAAAAAAAAAGAAAAGAAAAGAAAAGAAAAGAAAAGAAAAGAAAAGAAAAGAAAAGAAAAGAAAAGAAAAGAAAAGAAAAGAAAAGAAAAAAAGAAAAATGAAAAATAGGGTACATAAATAAAAGATTAGTTCTTTACTTCCTTCTCTGGCTTTTATACAAAATGATTGTGTATATGCCCCAAAGAATATTTAATTCTTATTAATTTATTACAGCACTACCATGTGTTATAACCATATTCTATTTTTAATCTATTGGAAACCCAGATCCTCTATTTTTAAATACGTCTTATACAATTCATACAAAACTGCTTAGTCAGATCAATTTTACTTTGATGTGCTTTTTCTTTCTTAGTACAGGAATTCGCATATAGTTTTAATGGTGTGAATTGTGTTTCTTGCCTTTTGACCATTTTTTACTATAGTTACAACTCATAGATTGATATTATCCAAAAATGTTTTTTCTCTAACAATAGGAAAGATGCTTGCCGAAAAAGTACTTACTAGAATTAAGTCCAAAACTTGCTTTATATTCAGCTTGAAAAACTTGTAAAGAACTCTAATTATACTTGCAGTATTGGGTTTTTTAGATGATATTATATATTTTTTGTTGTTGTTGTTCATGTCTATTTTAGGATTTCTTAAAGCTGGGGCAGCTACCCTACATTATTCATAATGTTCCCATGTAGAGCACGGTGAAAACCTTAGCAAACTCATGTTATATAAAATCTGTTGCTGATATTAGTTTCTTAATTTTTCCCTAAAAGAGGAAAACCTAATTTACTTTATTTTAGATATTTACTTCTGTGATTTTTTTCATAAATAACTGAATATTGATAGATTGCTCAATACCTTGTCCTACTAATATGCTACCGAAATCCAGCAACTCCTCTCTTTCTTTCTTTCTTTTTTTTTTTTCTTTTTTCTTTTTTCTTTTTTTCTTTTTTCTTTTTTTCTTTCTTTCTTTTTTCTTTCTTTCTTTTTTTCTTTCTTTCTTTCTTTCTTTCTTTCTTTCTTTCTTTCTTTCTTTCTTTCTTTCTTTCTTTTTCACCATAATGAAGAATTTTCAGACAAATAGCAATAAAAGGGAAGATTTATTAATTCAATAAGGCTGAAATGCAGATGTATTGTCTCATTCAGAATTATCTAATTGAAACAATTTTAAATGAAAAGTTTAAATTTCTTGCAGAATTACATTTAATTTTACACATGATGGTGACAATGACACAAAATTAAAAAGCTTCTTATGATTCTGTGCAGGAGAATCAGTGTGAGACAAATAAGCTTACTCATAAGCCTTTTACTGACCAAAGAACAGTGACTGTGAAAGTCTTCATGAAGTGCAGGGACAAACATAATCAGCTATTGACAAGCTTTTAAGCTCATTGAAGATATTGCAATTAGGATCTATGCAACATATATTTATCATGAAAAATAGTGAGAAAAAAAATGTCTCTATGTTAATAAAAATCCATTTTGAAAATGGAAATAACCTTTTTTTTTTTTTTGAAAGTTCAGGATCTTTAAAGTATTTGGAGTTCCTAAAGCTCAGTTCCAGCACATGAATCTTCAGAAACAACTAAAGAAATCTAAGTATTTAAGATTTTGTAATTTACACTCCACAGAAGAAAACCACTTGCAGAGTTATATATCTGAAATGTAGATTTTTTTTTTTCAATAAAAGGATATTAATTACACTTTGCGACAAATAAGTGAGTAACAGAGAGAGATTAAAGGCATATTGAAAAGGTGCTCAGTGCAAGTAATTGGAAAACATGGAATCAGAAACAAAATGAGATGTGTGTTATGCTCACACTTGTAGTAATTCGTGAAGTACAAGGTGAAATAAGAAAATGAGTAAAGAAAGCAGAAAAAAAACTCAAAGAAATAAGCAATTTGCCTGGATTCTTACATGTTTAAACCAATTTCAGGTTGTCTCTGTTCTTAATTCCCTGACAGTTACATATAAGAAGAGAGGTTAAATGTGAGATTAAATGTGCAGTAGGAGACTGTAGATGCTGAGATATAAAAAGGGTATATAAAGACAACAAATGCAGTCCTACTGTTAATTGTACAAAGATAAAATAGGAAGGAATTTGTGTCTGCTTGGAAGTGGAAGTATTTGAAGTCACAGTAATTTAATGGGATAGAAAGAATAAACAAACCACAGGTATCATTTTTTTGCATAAAAGAAACATAACAGCTTATTCTCAAAAGAACAACAGTGTTTACTTAGTGGCAATTCCATAGCTCTGAATTCAATTACAGTGTATTACTCACTTTTAAAGGACATCATAAAAGTACAGATTTTACAACAGTAATTTAATTTACCTAATGATGCCAGTTCCTTAAATGAGATATATAAGGAAGAGCCATTCAGATTTTTGGCTCTATGTGGAGCATGAGGACATAAAAGGTTTGGTCCTTTGTTAATTCTTAGACTTGCGCAACTGAACTACAACTAAAGCAAAATGTGTACATTAGTACCATACAGCTGAACTTCTTAGGGAAGATTTTGATATTTGCTGTGATCCTACTTTCCATACTTTGAAATATACTTTCTGCTTTAATGAAAATATTTAAATTGTAATTGTGGTTAATTAATTAAACACAATTAGAAAATTACATAAGAGTAGAAAAAATAAATGTTTTCAAATTAAAATGAAATTCTTATGCTTAACATTTTTGGTGGTTTCTCCTGAATATTGACTAGAAAAAAAAAGCGTAGCTTCCCCTGGAGAAAGAATACTTGCACTTGTTCTATTTTCAACAAATAGGAGAAGGTTTTGGCATAGAATAGCTAATTTACCATTGGTGAATAATGCAGTTCAATTTTTTTTCAATACTGTATTTGGAAACACGTTTTTTTTTGTAAAGTTACTATCCCTAAGCAGGAAGCTGTTTTGTTTAAAAGCTTTATTCTTTTGTAGTCAGCCTCAGATCAGGACATAAGACTAGTACTGTAGCAAATATTATAATTATTATTGCTAGCAGTATTATCTAGTCAAAAATCTGCCACAAGCTGTTATACTAGGCGGTGTATGAGCACAGAATTGAAGTATAGATCTTTTAAAAGAGTTTTTACTAAAAAAAAAGCAATGAAAAGAGGCAATTTTCCCAGAAATTCACTTGGGAACAGTAATATCACTTCTAATATATAATCTGATTATTTCAATAAAGGCTAAGACAATTGGATCATAGGCCATTATTATATACTAAGAGTAGAACTGTTCTCTTTCTTGGAATTCATAGTGATAATAAACTATACATACAAACACACTTAGATAACATCTTGCTGATATATTAGAGAGATTATGAAAAAATGTTAAAATCATTACGGTTTCAGAAGTGAAACACTAAAATAGGGGATTTTCTTAAGAAAAAACTGCATCTAAAGGGCTGGATTTAGGTCTTATTCTGAATGCACGTCTGACTTCTATGGGCCAGGTGTAGTCTCAGGCTTAACCTGAGATTGTCTGCTAAATTCTGGTCAGAAAAGATATTTCCAAGTAGTACTGCAGAAAGAAAGAAATATGATGCAAAAATGACACTCCCATACTGATCCTTATTAGCTTTATTTTTGTTTAGTTTAAAGGTAGAAAAGGAATTCAAGAAAAATTCTGAAATACAATATCTCAGCAGGTTTCAATCTAATGTCTCTTTTTAAAAACAGATTTTTTTTACAAGTGGCAAAAGGCAAAACTGAGACCTCCAACAGCAGTCAGAGGGAATGAGTTCTAGGGTCCTGACTTTAGCTGAAACGTCAGCATGTACTAGAGGATGTAAGGGACTGGGAGAAATAACGCTTTGCAAAAAGACAGAACTAGCAGGTGAGATCCTTTAGAACACAAAACTCTGTTTTAGAATAAATGTAAATGAATCTGAGCAGTCAGCTTGTCTTCCATATCCAGAGAAAAGAAAACCTTGGTCTATTTGTTTTACAGTAGAGAACCTGATAGTGTCGATAAATTTTTCTTTACGATATTTTCTGAGGTTAGATTTTCATGTATGAAGTTCTGTCATAGAAATTTTCCTATTCATTGAGTTGATTAATGCAAACATCTTCTCATGTGGATTTCTCTCCAGTAATTGCAGTCAAATAAAGTCCTTAATTATTTTCTGAAGACAGTTGAATTCTACAGTACAGGGTAACAGATTTCTCTTGTACAAGAAATAGTACAGATTTCTACAAGAGGCTGATGGGTCATTTGTTACATCAGTTTAATTTGACACTAATTTTCTGAGCAGTGAAATTCCAAGTGAAAATTGCATTGGAATAGGCATTTATGTTCTCCTTTGCTTTACCATTTGCTTTCTTTCTGGAAACTGATTTCCATTATGTCAGGACAGAGAAGTCTTTCTAATACACACATCCATAGACATTCTTCATCTAGTTATCCTTGTTCTGAGATCTCAAAATGAAACTCTTCTACGTCCTTCCTGAAACAGCTGTGCAAGCTTACCATATTGCTCTTTGTTTTTTTTATTCTATACCTGAAGCTGGTGGAGATGGGTTTAGCTGTGGCTTTGGTAGCTGCTGCTGAAGCTGCTTTGCAGTGCAGCAACTCGGTTACAAAGCTGCAGATGTCTGAGGTCAGTATATTCCATATATCTATGCAAGGCACTGTAATTTCCAGATATCTAGCTCATAAGTGCAAAGCATTGTGTAATCTGGAATTTCAACAATTTTTATAGGGACTTTCCATCATAGAGTTTCTTGTGAAAGAACTGCAGATTAATTTTCAAAGATGATCAAAATCTCCACAAAGGAAACACTTCTAAAAAAGAAAAATGAGGGCTAAAGAAAACACAGGTCCCTTATTTGACGAAATTGGTCACCTCACATACAGGAAGGAAGATACAGCAGAGACATTTAATGCCAACTTTGCCTTTAAAACCAATAATGGGCTCAGGGACAAAAAGAGCCCTGGATTGGAGGACTGTGACTGGGGGAATGATACACTCCCCATGGCTTTGAACTTGTATGGGATTTGCAGCAACTTAATACCCTAAAGTCTACAGAGTCTGATGGGATTCATTCAGAGAAACTGAGCATATTGGCCAATGTTATTGCGAAACATGTCTCAGTTATTTATCAATGGCATTGGAGCTCTGGAGAGCTCCCAGCTGACCAAAAGCTAGCAAATATTATTCCAATTTTTAAGAAGGAAGACCCTGATGATTATAATTCAATGCCTGGAAAAATTATAGAGAAGATTATTCTGGGACTTACTGAAAAAGACTTGAAAGGCAATGCTGTCATTGGTCAAAGCTAACATGAGTTCATGAGGGAAAAGTTATGCCTTAGTAACTTAATAACCTTTTATGATGAGGTCACCCATCGCATGGAAGGAAGGGTAGTGCATCTGGGGCAGTGAGGTGAGATGTTTTAGGAAAGTTTTTAATGCTGGGTCTCAGATTATCCTTCTGGACAAATTATTCAGCATACAGTCAGATGTGTAAACAATATGAGGGGTGAACATGCCTGAAGGGTTGGTCTCAAACGGTTGTAGCAAACGGGGTAACAACGGGTTGGTGACCAGTCACTAGTGAGGTTCCCCAGATTTTAGATCCAGTTCTCTTCTGGGTTTTTATCAATTACCTGGGCCCAGGAGTTAAGCGCACATGAAGGAAGTTTGATAATGATTGTAAGTTGGGGCGGAGTAATTGATTTCTCTGAGAGTAGAAAGACCTTCCAGGGTGGGTCTTGATAGATTAGAGTGCTGGGCAATAATTGACTGTATGAAATTCATCAAGGAAGAATGCTGGATTTTGTCCCTGGGTCAGTGGAAACCTGGATGTACCTCCAGACATCCTTATTCTGTACTTCTAGGGGAACAAGAGACTTGAGTACAGCCCTGCAGAAAGGAAACTGGGAGTTCTGCTAGGTGGAAAGCTCCATATGAGTCTAGAGTGTGTTTAAAAAAACAGTGGAACACATGCAGTGTTAGTAGTTTTGAAGACACTCTAAGGATTGTTTTCCTTGGTGCCTTTTTCAGAGTTCCACAAGGGACACAAAAGACTATCTCAATCCTGAAAATATCATCCGCTGTGTCTCAGTAGGAAAGCATGTTCCTTCTGCATACTAAAAGTTGAATGATGGTCATGCATCTATGTTGAAAGTCACTGAAATGAAAAATATTATATGTTTATTCTGTACTGTGATTTTTTCAGTCAAATGGTTTTAGTCCTAAATTGAACATCCTTTGAAGGCTGGAAACTGACCCTCCTGTTGCAGAGGTTTATTAAATAATGAGTATCAGAACTCCCTATAATGTCAA
>VZRP01011834.1:97824-152011 GCA_013397995.1 Malurus elegans | reverse complement strand
AAAATAATAAAAAAAAAAAAAAAAAAGCACAAAGGCTTATAATATGCATACATTTTCTGGGAGTTCTTTAAGACCAGGAAGCAAAAACATGTTTTCAATTTGAGCATAGGACTTCTGATATTAACTACACTTTTTTTCTCTATAATCAAAAATTAAAAGAACATTTCACATGTCTTTTCAAATTGTTCATTTAAATGTAGACTTTTAAAAATTCCTGATTATATTTAATCATGTCCTTAGTTAGTTATCTTCTCAAATAAGGTCACATCCAATCTGAAATGAAAAAAACCCCAAAAATTAAAAAAGAAAAAAATCAAAGTCCTTCCTGGGGAAAAAAAAAAGTCAGAAATAAACAGCAGGTATCCAGTAAAGAACCTTGTAAAAAATGCTATTAATTTATGTCTTCTATTACCAAATATGAAGTCACAACTATATTTTTTATTATTCTGTGTACAGAAATTGTCCACGAGTTATTTTGAATTCTAATTTTTTGTATTTCTTACATGAGTGTTGGAAATACTCATTAAAAATACTCCAGAGTTCCAGATTTTTGCTTGCCTTAAGGGCACAACTGTTCCCTTTCTCATTACCGTTTATACCTGGTATTTCAGCTCTAGATTTAATTTAACTACCATGATGCTGAAATGAGAACAGCTCCCATCACTTTTTAGAGGTAACAGATGCAGTCCTTGTGTAAAATGGCATCTTACAGCTTCTGCCAACTTTGTGTTTTGTAACCAAGCTCTGTCTCTCTGGTGCTCACAGGCTGACACATTGCTGCAGCCCCATTGCCTGGGCAGGTTGCACGTCAGATCTCAGGAGCTGTTAAAATCCCATTCCAGTGAAAATTCTACAGGAAACAGATATCAACCATTAAATTCCATTTTATGCCCACAAGAATCTTCAGCCACTCTTTTTACAGCAATATTGAAGGTTCTACAAATATTTATATTAAGTATTTTAACCCTTTTTAGCACTTCATGGCTTAATGAGCCATAATCGTTAAATAAGTAGCAAGTTTAAGCAAGCAGAAGGATTTTATGCAAATCACTTGCTGAAATTTTCATCAATCTTAATATCCCTGAGGAGGAAATTCTAACCTAAAATTCAGAACCAAAGCAGAAATCTGTCCCTTTGCATCTCTCGTGACTTAGAGGGTTATCCAGCCGGCAGATGTGTGCAGGTATAGACAGCCAATAGTACCAGGGCAGCAACTTTCACTCCACAGTAGGCACTGGTGAGGCTGCAACCTCACCAAAATTGTGTTCAGTTTTGGGCCTCTCATGACAAAAAAGACATTGAGCTGTTGGAGCATTTCCAAAGCTGGTGAAGGGACTGGAGCACAAGCTATGTGAGGAGCAGGTGAGGGTGCTGATGTTGTTTAGCCTGGAGAAAAGGAGTCCCAGGGGGACTTGTTGCTCTGTACAGCTATCTGGAAGGAGGTCGTAGCAAAGTGGAGGTTGGTCTTTACTCCCAAGTAATAAGTAAGACAAGAGGATATGGCCTCAAGTTGCTCCAGAGAGGTTTACATTGGATAATAGGGAAAATCTTTTCACAGAAAGGGTGGCCAAGACACCCAGGGAAGTGGTAGAATCACTCTTCATGGAAGTGTTAAAAAAACATGTAGATATGATCCTAAGGACATGTTTAGTGGTGGACCTGGTAGTGTTAGGTTAATGGACATGGGCTTGATGATCTTAGAGGCTTTTTTCAACATTAATGATTCTATGATTCGGTGATAGATCACAACTGTGGGTTTGTAGGATTCTAAAATATGCAAGAACCCAGAAGCATCTATCCTTTAAATTTCTGCATTACCACGAATTACCACAAAAATCACTACTAACATGTAAACCAGTATAAAAATAACTGCTAGCAAATATATCTATGATCAATAAAAATACTATCTATTAGGCTATTGTAAACTGCTATTAGCCATCAGTGATGTAGTATCAACTAACAGTAGGACAGCAATTAACACTAGCAGCAAAAAAATCCTATAGTAACAACTAAATAGATGTACAATATTACAGACCACAATAAACTTATAATTAGAGAAGAAACTCACTGTTTATTGCAGCAGATATGCCTATGATTTATCATTTCTATAGATATATAATGCCAGTATCAGGTGAATTATATTTCAGAAGGGTCCAAACCCATCCCAGAGACAAGAACAAACTAATTCCAGAGGGGAACTCATCCATTCCAGAGGTAAGAGGCCAATCTAACAGACTCCAAAAATGGCCCAGATGGGCACTAGGAAAATAACAGACTTTGGTCTCACTTCAAATATGATTCACATAATAGAAACCAGAGTCAGCCTGGCATCCCTGGTGAGAATCCAGACCATGTAAAGATCTTGGAAAAAGTTCCTGTGGAATTCAGCTTTTCAGGAAATAAAAAGTATATGTAACATGGGAAGTTCTCAGAGAAGGAAGCCTTGTTTTGAAGGCTTATAAAAAATAAGTCATTTTTATATTACAGAGACGTAAGAGGACTCAGCACTTTGAACAGCCCATAAATACTTTTAACTTGAAGTTTTCACCTGCAACAGTCAAGAGATGACAATATTTTTTGTTCTTGAGCAATTTTGTTTTCCCAGACTGTTTCCACTTTTTTCAGATGATTAATTAGTATTAGAGTTTTGTGGGTTTTTTTATGCTTATCAGTGTTATCTCAGGATGTGTCTTCTCTCTTGATACCTAGCTGCACTTCAAAGATACCAGCTGCAATTTTCTGGTTTCCAGACCTAGTTCCTAGGCTCACAGTCCACAAGCAGACAGTAATTTTCCCTGCTGGTATTTTTGGACAGGCATTTTCTTCTGTACACTAATTTTTCCCTTCTAACATTTATGGCTACTTACATCGGCATCCTCACCCATCAACACATATCCCCTAAATCTTTCAAGGAAGCTTTGTGTTAAAGCTGACCTTTTCAGCATTGCATAAAGATTAGAAGATTAATTGAAAGAGCAAATTAAGTAACATATAACTGATAATACTTTCTAGCCTAATGAAGAGTATGACTCCATAAAACTCTGATTGTTTTTGTAATCTTCCATTTTGATATATATTTAAGATGGTGCACCAGGGGGCCATAAAAGAACCTTTCTTAAATAATAAATGCTTCTTATCATTAATAAATCATGCTCCTGTTTAGTCAACATATATTAAATTAAAGTTTTTATAAACACTTTCTTCTTTCAAAACATAGAAGTAAACAATCTCTAAATAGTCAATGAAGAACATTACTAATATAGACAGATGAACACCAGTTTGAATTGTGATTCAACAGTTATGTGAATGTCATGTGAATCTATTCTAGATTTAAAAACTAAAAGGGGTCCATATTTTCTCAATATTGCTTCAAATACGAAAATATGTAGATGAAATCAAAAAAAGGACATTAGAGAGAATGTGTATAGTGTTGTTACAGTGGAATACTTCCAGATTGTTAGGTAAATATGTTAATATCTGAGTTATGGATATGGTGGGTAATTTATTTGACAATAAACCAATTTATTTTTAAGTTAATTTGTTCAAGACTTTAAAAGTGTTTTATTAAAATGTAAAACAAATTATTGGAGTTTTCTTTATCAATAACATTCTACAGTTCTAAAATAAATATTTAGTGTTCTCTTATTTACTAAGTGTGTCATCTCACCATGGAAAACTGTCAGGTTCATCAAGCAGTGTATACCCTTGGTAAATTTGTGCTAATTGTTCCCATAACTCCTTATTTTTGTTCGGTGCCCAGACATAATTACAAGTAAAATTCTTCAAAAATCTTCCCAGGACTGATGGTATTCTGACAGGCTTGTAGTTCACTGAGTCCTCCTTGCTTTTTCTGAAGACGAGGGTAATATTTTCCTGACTATATCCCTTACTTGACTATTTCTCATAAAATCTTTCTCCGTTTACTGAATGTACTTAGACAATTCATGAAATAAATGTAAAAAAAACCATGTGGCCTAAAATCAGTAATGATATTATTAAGGCTTTATTTATAGAGATTTATGTACAGAGATTTAAAGCTATTTAAATCTGTTTTATACCTCTGTACTAAGAGAATCCTATCATGATGATTAAAGTTATTAGAATATGAAAACAAAAAATTACTGTGCTTGATGAGAAATAATTTTGCATTTTCATATCTTGAATTTGTGTCATATCAATTAGCTATACTGATAGTGTTAGCTGCTTATTTTATTTAAGAACACACACTTAATGGGAAAAGCAAGATACATTTAAACACATTCACCAGGAAAAGACCCCAGGAAGGTTTAAATTTTTAAAGATCATGGACAAACTGTAATAAAGTGTAAGGTTATAGCACGGAAGGACAGGAAGCAGAAAAATACTTTAGTTTATTTGTATTACCATAATACTGTTGAATGCATTGCTATCAGCTTTCCTTTCTGTGATTGAAAATTGAGTGGCATAGTTATTCAGTGTGAGAAAATCTCAGTCAAGAGAATTCTCTATCTTTAATCACTCTTTCACTCACTCTTCCAGCCATCATTAGTATGTATTATCCCTCTGAGACTCAGGATAAGAAAAATCCACTGTGAGTTTTTGCCAGTGAACTGGCTGGCAAGCTGAGTTAAAGATCCCATATTGCCATCAATGTCTGTATCAGAAGGTCGTGAAGTGCTCTACATCTCATTGCATTATGAAACACAGACCCAAATTTTCTGCTTTTATTGCCACATTTAGAAGAAAAAAAACCCAAAAAATTCCACAACAGATGGTCCTCTAATAGTCAACCAAAGGAAAAACCCAGAGACACATTTCTGTTTTCCACAATCCATTTTTGGTTTAGAATGTTTTCTATTTTGCATCTGTTTCAACACTGGCGTAAAACTAAAATTTGTTCTTGCAACACAAATGGTGCAGTAGAGCATCTACTCACAAAGTAATTATCAGAGTGATCCTTTACATGCTGCAAATCCTTGTTAAATAAGTGGCTTAGAAGACAATGGCAATTGCACATTTATGACCTATGTGTTGGTACAGATAAGAGACAGATTTCTTCTACATAAGGAAATGCATACTCTTTTAGACACCTGTAAGTCAAATGTAGAATTCTAATCTACACAAATTTAGAAAAATAACAATGACAGGTATGGTATATTCCAGATTAAAATTGAGGTAAATATTTTCAGAGAGTTTGTAACAATACAGCAAAATTAAGCTATGTGACTTGTTTTATTTTTTTTTTGGTCTGTTGGTGGTATTTTTTTAATCCCAGATCAAAAGTCCACTAATACAAAGGTGGTCACTTAAAGATTATTTCAAGACTGCATTATTTTGCCTAATTTTGCTGTATCAAAATAGCAAGAATACACTGAATATTTTGTCCATATTCAAACTAACTCCCGTCTTTTCTAGAAATTCTGTTATTTTTGGGTACATTGTTCAAATATATGTATACATTACAGATTATCATGTATCATACATGCATTTTTTGTACTACAAAATCTGCACTAAGCTTAGTACTACTTATTCTTATCTATTTTTGGATTTGTGAAACTGTCTTGGTGTTATTCCCTACGTAACTTTGAACCCAGTATAAGAAGACAAGAAATATGAATACAGCTTATAATAATGGAATTGAACAGGGGTAAAAAATATTAAAGAAATGCTCTGTCCACTTACACTGCAAGTACTAGAATCTAGCATTTGTTAAACCATCATTGAAAAGCCTGGAACAGTTGTTATCAGCCTTTATAAAATGTTCAAAAATCTTGGTTGCAATTTCCAAACTTTTGCCAAAGGTGGCAGGTATAGAGCAGGTAATGAACCGTTCCTACTGAATTAATAGCTAAACAAGCCTTTCAGATTTCTGACACCAGTTGAGAGTTTGTTAGCTTACACATTTTTGTTAGATGTCAGGAATTCATGGGATGCCAGACAGAATTTCTGAGCCTCGCTACCTCTGAAACAGATTATAAGAGATGAGTATAAGCATCAAATTAATTATCACCAATAAATGAACCAATTACCCAGGTTTAAGTCTTAAGCTTCAATTTAGCGTAGAAGCTCTCCAGCTTTCCAGATCTTGGGTCCCAGAATGTTTTTGAGTAGATGTTGCAAATGTAAAGGATCCATTTTTTCCCCTTAGGAAACATGTTAACAATAGGGCACTGAAAATATATATGGTGAATATACAATAAATTTATGAATATATAATGTTGCACTACTTATCTGCCTTATCCAATTCCTAGTCAAGGAAGCACAGTTGTTCAGAAAGCAAGAGAGATTTTGAAAGATGAAATCTCCTTCCTTCCCTGCTTCTGGATTGTCCTAAACCCATTAAACTTAACTGCTGGTCTGGGAGCACAATATTGATCAAATTACTCCAAACAAAACTGTATTTTTCTTCTTCTGTCAGTCTGGATTAAAGTTTTGGTCAGTGGAGTTCATCTTTCTAATTTAATTGATTAAAAATGCTGGTGAAATTGCAGGAAAAGATTGGTAAAAATTGTGGATTGGGAAAGAACTCTCTACAAAATTTCCCCTCCAGTATTTGATTCAATTTTTAAAGAGCATATGTGCAAACTACTTTGTCTCCTTCACTTTCCAACCCAATCTCCATTGTGCTTTAGGTTGTTTCTTCCTTTATATAGAAATAGAAATATCATTATGTCCTTTGACAGAAAAGGTGGTTTATTCTGACACTTATAAAACTCTAATTGTATTTTCCTCCCTGGTGACTACTGGTAAGACAGGCAAAAAGAAATCTGTTTGACCCTAAAGGGCTTTCTTAAAAGGTATTTACAGGTCCCACATTGCAAGAAAAATGTAAATTCTAGAGCTAAGATTGCCAGCCTCCAACATTTAAGAAATAAAACCAGTTCCACTGGTTCTGAAAATTAAAAAAATAAAAAAATTAAAAAAAAAATAAAATTCAGCCTACAGAAATAATAAATGTGGTATATACTTGCAAATAAGTAGAGAGGTAGAAACCTTTCCATTCTAAACAGATGCTCCCTATAACAGAGAAAAAAAAAATCTCTAAGAAAAATATCACATTTCTTGACAACTCCAAAAATATAGTGAGTCAGCAGAGAAATACTAGGTTTTATGATTTTTTTTTTTTTTTTGCTTTTCTTACTTCTTATATTAGTAATTTCACAGCCTCTAGAATGAATGCTCAGCATTTCTATCTGGGATGATGGAAGAATTCTGCTAATTTCTTTTCCACCTCCACTGCACTTTTGCAAAATAAAAAAGCTCAAAATAAGCAATAGCTGATGATTTCCAATAAAGCCCATTCTATAATTAGACATATGAATATATATATATATGTATTTATATGTACAGCCATGTCCAAGTATCACAAATAAAGACAATATCATGATGTTATGACAGAAATGAACTGAATTCCTATTATATAATTCTTATTTATTATTTATTTTAAAAGACTATAAAAGCACATTTTAAAGATTAACAGATTAATTAAGATAGTGAACATTTTTAAGCATCTATTTCCATAGATGTCTAATGTTTCATGCCATTCAGATCAGTAGTCATCTAACTTTAGAAAATAATATTCTGACTTTGTATATCATGGATCATTAACACTTTGTTTTCTCAAGACAACTCAGTTTTGTTCTTTAAGTCCTGTGGTGACTGGTACACCTTTGAAGGACTGAACTACACTATCAATATGTTGTGGAAGGTCTAATAAACTTCTATCCATGTTTGAAAATACTGTTATTTGAAAATTGTCATTGGAGTCAAAATCACAGAAAGGATCTGTTAGATAATTAGCACTGGTCTGAAGTGGCATACATAATTATTTCTACTAGGTTCTGGAACACAAAACATATATATATATATATAGGTATTAACCATGTTTAATACATTACTCAGATCTTATAATTAAGTACCAAAACAATTTCAAGGTCATGAAGAAAAAAAAAAACAAACTAGAATTAAAATTATCTTGAGCTGGAATTGTACATTCAAAATTTTATTCTTAACTGAATATTAAGGAAGTTTTGAAAGCTAGCACTCTTCAAAACTGGAAACCAGAGACCACCATTAAATTACTATAAATGATAAGAAGTAGTCCCACAACAAAACATGGATAAAATGGGGGGGAGGGGGTATTGAAATATTATCTAAAAATCTTCAATAAATACAAGCAAACTCTCTTGAATAATAAACAGGAAAGAAATTAAAATGTCAGCAGTAGAAACTAGGGTTTTAATAAAGATATTTTGAAATCTCCTGATTATTGTTCACATCTAATCCTGTTTTTATTCTTTCCTTTCCAGTTTTTTATTCAAATATCTTGGAAGAGGAAAACATTTATTTTCTTTTTTTTTTTTTTTAAATAAATATATTTAAAATGCAAAATATAAAGTAACAGATTTCAAATTCTTTATATATCAGCTTCTTAAGAGTTAGGATTTATGCATAGTTTTTTTGGCTTTTTTTATGTCTAGTCCATCAGCCAGATAAATTCATGTATGAATTCCTCACTTCTGTTAGATTTCGAACCTAACACTAAAAGGATCCTGTACACACTTCTCTAAGTGTAATTACTATAGCAATAAGTATGTTCTAGATTATTACCTTGACTCAGAGCATGTGACTTCAATTTTATTTTAGATATAGATCTTGAATATGGAATAAAGCAAAAAAAGAAAGAAAAAAATCTAAAATTAATTCAGCCACAATATGTTTTTCTTCATACAACAAAGAAAGAATACTGATGGTGTTAAGACACAGTATATGCTGGCTTTGGGCAGCATCCCAACAGTAAAATGCTCTTAGTTTTTTTGTGATGGTAGTGTATTTTGTATGAAGGTATCCAGCCCGAGCTCTACAGAATATAACATTACAAAACAATTTGGTTAGGGTTAGGGCTCTGAGACACACAGTTCCAGACTCTAGGGCAGGAATAGGGGTGCTAAGGGGATCCTGGTAGGACACTGCTGCCTCCAAACCTTTCTAGGCTGGAACAGCAACAGTGATGTGCATCTTGGGCACAGCACCAAGACTTCTTTATGATTAGGGCTCAGAAAGCCAGAAGTCCCACAGTCCCTGGGACACTGGGGCTGGAAAATGGAGTCATTTCAGGGCAGCAGCATTGCTGCCTCTACACCTTTGTAAGGCCACCCATAGAGATTTGGAAACTCATATGCAGTACTAAAATCCCATTAGGGTTAGGATTAGGGTTCAGACAGCCACAGTGCCTAAAGCTCCAGAGACAGTTTCGAAAAAGGTATGCCAAGAAGATACAACAGATACTGGGGCTGCAAAAGGCCTGCCAGGGATCATGGCAGGACACCAACAGTGCTGCGTTCACTGTTTTCCAATCTGGGCCACCCAATGACAGGGGGTCCTCAGCATTCCAGAAGGACTAGGGTTAGGGTTCAGAGATGCATAGAAGACATACCTCTGGGGACAGTGGAACTGGAATAGATATGTCAAACGGATAATATTTAGGTTCTAAAATTATTAAGGTTTTTTTTGTATGAACTTGCTTGCCTACTTTTGAAAATGTTTCCTACTAAAGCACTTTTGTTCACAACAGTTAAATATCTGATCTTTTTGCAATTAAGGGTCTTTAAGAATGATCTGCTACCCACTGTTACCCTCTGGTGATGATGCAGCTGAAATTCATGAAGCAACAAAGAATCTGCAGGACCTGTCAGAGCAGTGGTCCACACTCACTGCAGCAACCATGCAGAACAGATATTTTACTTTACTGAGCCAGACAGGGTTTCACTTTTCTAAATCTAGAGATGACCCAGCCTCTCCTTTGGAGAAAGACACTTTGATTATGATTGTCTTTCTGCAATATCTAGTGTTAAATAGGACTCAGTGTCTTAGCATCCTCTTCTCTCCATGCAGGATGGCATTGGCAATATCTTTAGAAAGATCTTTTTTTTTTTGATGTTTGTTTCCAATAGAAAAATAGACCAGGGAAAATAAAGAACATTAGGTATCATAATCAGAAATAAAAATCCATAAGTTACTTCTTTGTTTGCAACAATCTATGGATCATTCTTTTTCTTTTCTTTGATTCAAGAGAGGTGTCAATTATCACAAAAAATGTGTGTGTGTGTGTAGCTGAAGATTCAGTTTATTTCACAGCTATTTTCAAATGAACCCCCTGCTTCTAATCCTCTTTAATCTATTACCCTTTGCTCTCAACATTCCCTAATGTTTTTCCTTCCCCTTCTTGTATGCATTTCTGTAAAGCCAAGGAAGGATACTCCTAAAGATCTATGGGTGATCTGATTACAGGGTTTACAAGTATAATAATACATTTTTTTTTTTACATTTCAGCACAAAATACTGCACCTCCATGGTACATTGTCACATCTCTTAACTGAGAATCATTATTTGAAGCTTACAGTGGAAAACTAAGGAAACTAAAATTGTTTTTTCAAAGACCAATACCTGAGAAGGACAGTATGTCTCAGGTATATGGCATATGCAGTAAAGCATACTGTTGTTAAATAGCAGGATTTCAAATACACATTGCTCATGAAGTGTATTCAATACATTTTAAATATTCATTGCATCTGTAAATAAACCATAAATAAGACAATCTTTCTTTGAGCATTGAATTTGGTCTTAGGTCAATAGCAATATGAATAATAAAATCAATATGTCTGTCCATTGATTGCTAGTCTGAAGTAGCAAATTAAAAAAGCAACAATTATTTGTTCTTGAAACTATAGATGCTTGTCTTCCTTTTTTTCTAAAAGAAGTCAAATGACTCTTCCTTTCATATTTAAATAAATCTATAATACATTTAAATATGTGACTTGAAAGTAGTTTAAGATTTTTGAAAAGGACATCTTTTCGTCCATTTCAGTACACGTGTAAACAAAAAATATGAAGACTTTCTTGTCTCTCTTTACCCATCCTTAAGTCTGAAACTAGATTTTATATATAAAAAGAATTGTTTAGTAGTATAAGTTCTTTCAGGATGGAAAGGTAACATACATAGCATAAGATTATTGTGGCCTATGCATGTTTAACTAGTTTGAATTAAATAACATGAAATATGCATGCCAGAAAACTTTACAACAAAGCCTCAAGTTTTGGGAAGAGTATCAGTTTAAGTAAAAACAAAAAGACCCAGGAGAAATATAATAAATGTTGAACTCTTCAAATATTCTTAAAGAAATATGTATGTTCACATTAATGAATATTCTTTGTAGATGTATATTTAGACTTTCTTCTTGCATCCTGAAAATCATCAGTCTGTAAAATTTCAGATATATGAGACTTGAATCAAAAAGGTTTTTACAGTGTTAAGGCTTTTAAGAGTTACAACAAAGACATTTTATTAACAACTAAACCATTTACTTCTAAATATAGTACTAGGTACTAGCTAAGATACTTTCAGATTAAAAACAATAAAAAAGAAAACAAATTAAAAGGAAGTTAATTTTTAATTGTCCCTATGAATGCCATTATTGCCCCTATGGCCTCATGGATACAATCATTAGAAAAATAGAAAATTGCCCATCCATTCCATGTGCCATCATTCTTTTACTGAACTTTGGATTTTTTTATTGCTCCCCATCAATTCTGAGTGTCCTCCAAGTAAGAACAATCATTACTGCAAAATCTGTAGCAGGCTTTGTACTCATCCATCTCCCACAGCACAGTTTATTTCTGTCTCACAGACTACAAGAGATAGCCTTAACTCAAGTTCTGGTGAGTGATGGGGAATATTTGATAACATTACCAAGGGAAAAAAAAAGTCTATTCTATAGTGAGCAATTTCACATGATGGATTGCATGTTATCTTAAGTTTGCATTACATATTAGGAAAGATCGATAGTAAAGAAACAGTGTGGAAGCCTAAAATTAGTGAGACAATACAAAATGTCCTTTGCTGTCTCTACCAGTGTATAAAAAACTGTCTTCCACATTAATCTGAATATTTTTAAGGAAACAAGTCAATTCATATACTTCTTCTTTGCTTAATCAGAAGACAGCTGGTCAAACTCAGTCTCTGGAAAGGGTAGAAGAGAGACACAATATTGAAATAAAACACAGAATCTCAAAACAATGATTCTAAACTTGAGATTTTAAGTTTATCTTTTATCTCTGTTCAGGAAACTTCCCTGTCAGACTATCCAGGAGTCACTTGGGCAGTCCCATACTCACCACATGTGCTAGAGCCACAGGGTCCCTGGAATACCCTTGAAAAGTTTACAGGGAGCTGTCAGCCATGTTGAACCCAGATATTAACTCTGTATTTGCTAACTTTAGTCCATATTACAGTTTCTTCATTTGTGTTTTTCATTATTCATGGGGGATCTCTTGGATATGATATGCAGGAAAATATCACAGTCAAGAAGATAGGCGGGGTACTTATTAAGAAATCTGAGATGTTGAAAAATGTACTTTAAAAGTCAAAACTACACAGTTTATCCAAGGGAATGTTTAGCAGTTCCACATTAAATTAATGAATCATAGTCTAACAACATTGACTAATGATCAGCCGAGCACTGCGGATTCTCTTGGTGAGCTCACTTCTGCATTCACAGAGATGTGCCGAGTGCTAGCACGAGAAAACTTCTTAAGCACTCAAGTTGCTTACTTCTGCCATTTAAACAAATGCTGATATCTTCCTTGTTTTGCTAGTTTTGAAACTGTTGTTGGCAGTCTCAGAGCTTATCTTGCTATCTGAATATGCAGCTCCTTTGACTTTAGAGCAGACTGTCAGAAACCCTCCCCTTCAGGGGAGTTGTGTGCTCTTGGAGTTTGGGCTGTGGGGATGCTGCCTTCCCCTGCCCCTGGCACTGATAATTGTGCACTATCAGATCGAGAGTGTTTCTTCCATCTCAGTGGAGTGAATGTGGCTGCTTCTGCTCCTGTTGGCAGGTCTGGCCAATGACAAGACTGAACATGGATTCCAGAGACACACCTGGAGAGGTACATGCATGCACACACATGCACAATCCCTACCAGCTTGCCTGGCCACAAAAACCAGCAAAAGCAGAAAACGTTGTCATGGTACCCACATAAATACTTTCAGCTCTCACATACATTGGCACAGCTAGCCAGTGGTGTCATTTTTTCTGCTAGTCAAGTCTGAAGTTTACAAGTGTAAAGACATACTTACAGTGGATTGAAATTTCCTAATGGAAAATACACTCCAGACTCTACAGCTGCAGGCAGCCCTGAATACTGTCTGTGAACTCTGTCCCCTTTTCCAGGTGCTAGCCTCTAGGTACACAAACACACAGACTGAAACTGTACAGAAAATAGTGAAGAACATGATTTAATAAGATAAGACAGACTGCAGTGATCAGGTACAGGGCTCAGTCTGTCTCAGACAAGTGTGCTTCTCAGCAGCTTGTTTACATACAGCTATCCCTTTCTATCCCCTGCTCCTCTCCATTTTCTATACTTGTACTTCTGTGCAACCACTTTGATCCCTTCTTTTCTTCAACCTTTTCGCCTCTGAAGAAACCAGTCACTAATTACCTTTTGCCAAGTTGTCCCAGTTTAGCTAAATTCATAACCAGATTTGGTATTTCTGACAGCCTTCCTGCGCCTTATCCTTACAGGAAACCTTCATTATACAGTAGCAGGCAGGATTCCAGCCAGTTTTAACATTGTATGTTGTAGCTAAAAGAGAAAATAAAAGTACTTGTTGGGCTTTGAACATATTCTTGCCAGCTTCACTGCTGCATCTTTGAACCTCTGAAATTCATTCAGCTTTCATCCAGTTTTCCTTTGACCTTTCTACAAAAACCATGTTTCCTTCTACCTTGTCAAACTTCACTCTGTTAATGTAACTTTTAGCAGGAAAATGTACATTAATAGCAAAAAAAATGTACTTGTTGAGTTTCTGTCAGCTAGTCCAGAAACCTCATTATTTTTGGGGAAAAGGTCTGTATTCTCAATGTTCTCATATGGCAGACACACAGCTACAAATTGTGAGTAATATTTCCAAAGTTCTTAGTCAGAACAGTGCTCACATTCTGTTCTGCTTTTTACAAATAATTTTAAAAGTGGATTAGAGCACCAGAGTTCAAAGGTGTTAGGATAAATAAAATACACCTGCTGCCACAAGCTTCAGAAGAAATGGTTCTTACTGACACATCTGAGATTTCAGTTTTGAAGGCAAAAATCAAACCTAAACTTGTCCAGGGGAAAATCCACGTGCCTGTAGAAAAATCCTTGCACTGGAAAAATGTCAGTAATAGAAAATGAGTTCAAAACAGAAATAGAGGTTAACATCCATGTCAGGGTCTGAAGTGCAACAAATGGATCTCAATAGCTTTACCAGCTTTGGCTGAGTCCCCACAGACTGTCTGCCCACGTGCCCAGGATATGTAATTTGATCCAGGTCTGGTGAGACCACTGTAAGTGTGCCTGTCTCCATCTGTGACTCCTGGAAAGACCCTTCATGTCCACTCTGAAGTCAGCTTGTCTCCAGTCATAGACACCTGTATTGCTCCCTTGGGTTGGCTTCTCTGACCACCATTTGGCAACCTCCTGCTCCTGCTGGGAAACGATCCCAGCTTTGGCTCAACACTCACCAAAGTGCCAGGGACTGTTGGTAAGGCTCGTTGGTGGCTTTGGTGCCTCCTGACATATTCAGGCCCTGCCAGACAGCACCCGTTGCAGTATTCCAGCCAAACCCCAGGATCTTTGTTGTGCTTGGCCCCCTGGGAGCCATCAACCCTGGCTGTGCCCTGACAGTTTGGGTTTTTGACCCAAACTCATGGGGACTGTCCCACTGCAGTCCAAGGCCTTGGCCCCATGGCTTTCTCAAAGGGAAAAGCCTGACCCTGAGTTTGGATATCCCCACAGAGCCAAACTGCTGACCAGCCCCCAGCACTTGAGTGAACCCTCTCCCACCAGGACTCAAAAGTCCTTAGGGGCAGTGTCCTCTCCCTCCAGGAACATCAGAAACAACCTGGATGTTCTGTCCAGCTCCAAATGCACTACACCATCCCTGCTGTGATCCTGACTCCACACCAAATCCCCAGTGTCATGACCCTATTTCAGCTTCCAGACTCTGTCGTGTGTTTCTATCAGCTCCAGGTCCCCTGTCTCACTCCCAAGTGCCCTTTGTGATGGCCCTGCATGTTCTTGCTGTGCTACTGACCCGAATCCAAGAATCCAAGCTCCAGCCTGAGCCATGTTCCTTTTCCTGTTGCCTGCCCCACTCTGCATCCCGTCAGCTAGATCCCGATGTCCCACAGCAATCAGAACACTATAGAGTATGTCCCTTCTGATCCCAGATCTCTGTGAAACAGGAGGACAAAATATCCTTGGGTGAGAGGAAAAGGGGGCTTCTGTCAGGGTCCTGAGGGCATTAAAGTCACTAAATCCATGGGCCTGTGGCCCATGACCCCTTTTCAGCTCGTGGCCACTGAGTGCTGACCTGAGCAACGCTGTAGGTGATCCTAACCCTGCCCTGTGACCACATTTTCTACAAGTAATATCAACTTAGATCTTTTGCAGTTCATGTACGTGTTTTCCTAAATGCAAGAAAGAAAATTTTTGCATCAGTGAAAACCAAAATGAAAAAAGAAACTACCAAGAAACAAATGCTTCCTGCCCCAAGCTCACATATTATGCTGTCTTGCTTAAAAGACATGATAGTACATATTCTTTCAGTACTTAAAATATGATCTATTTATTCATGGGCATGTCCATCTGTAGGCTGTTTAGAACTTCAAATTATATGCTATAGGAAACATTTACTATAACTGCAGTGTGAAAACTGCAATACAAGACTTTAACTGTTCTTAGTTGTAGGATGTTCACGCTCTAATGAGGTACTCACTCAACCTGCATAGACTGAACTTTTCTGTCACTCTTATTCTTTCTCATAAAAAATATAATTGGCTTTGCAGACTGCCGGAAAGTATGTGAAACACCACAGACTTCAATCAGTTAATCCCACAAACTCAAATACAGATGGGGCTCTAGGAAATGAAAGACAGAAGAGCAATGTTATCTATATTGCCACCCTTTTGTTCAGTTTGCAGCCTGACCGCAGCTTACACTCTGCGGTCAAAGGAAAGATTAGTTCTAAAGCACAGCATCACTTGCTGAAGGTTATGATCATATGCTCTATAAGAAGCATAGAAAAAGAATAAAAGGGAAGATTGCTTCTGAGTTGAATTTGAACTTCTTTGACTGTATTTAGGAAGACCCACGTACCATCTAAATGAGCTTCTATGATATTAAAGTTATTGTAATATAAAATGGGACACACATTGTTAGTGCATGCAAGAGATTTAATTAAAATCATTGTGATCTCTGCAATTCCTACCCTAAACTTGACCTGGTTAAAGATCAGTGCTGGGAGAAATAAAATAATACTATTATGATAGTAAAGGTAAAGTAAAAAAAAAAAAAAAAATCATTCAGATGTTTTCTCTGCAAAGAAGCTGTGATTTGGAAACTATTTAGATATTTTGGATAATTATTTAGAAGGCAGTTTTGATGAATGCTGTTTAATTCAATGGCAAATTAAGGACATGAGCTACAGGTTCTGAGGAGTACATTGTTGAGAAAAGATGCACAAATATATAATGGGATTTGGAATTAAACAGGATGAAAAAAGTAAATGAAATTAACCAGTAGCTCAATCATGTTGGCTAAGTTAAATCAACATATGATCCTACAGTTTTGTGGGCTTTCTTTTTTGTTTTTTAAGGAAAATCTAGGGAGTTAAATCCACATGCAGCAGCGTGTTGCTCTGTGGAATGTCCTAAATTCATGTTGAGTAATTCACCTCTTTTTCAGTATCTTTCTTGGTCCTGTTATAATTTTCTTCTTCAGAAACAACAGAAACAACAGAAACAACAGAAACCTGCCAAAGACAAAACTTTATTAAATCTGGTTATACAGAATATCTGATATACAGCAATTTCTTCAGTTTAGAAAAGACTTTACAGCATTTAGAACTCATATTAAAAAAAAAAATAATTGAAATATTAGTAAAAAAGGTTTGGAATAGTTCCTTAGTTCAAATTTTTCTTCCAAGACAAGATGAACTACTTATTCCTTTTTTCTTTTTGAAAAGGACTCTGTCCAATATTAAATGCAGTAAACCCATAAAACCACCCACAATATTCAAGGTTTTTTTCTAAACTATTCCTCATTGTTCCCCTCCATGCAAATCAGCGATTTTCAAAACAGTTTCACTGAAAGAGCTGCTCACTCCTGCACTCTTCTTTGCTACATAGGTCATGGTAGAGATGCTGATGATAATCTAATGAAGTTTGTGGTAAAAAAGTAACAGCTTAATATATATCAATACTAGTTTATTTTAATCACTGTTCTGAAATGCAATGTAAAATAAATTATAGAATTCAGGATTAGTTAAGTTTCTGTAAATGAAGAAAAGATCAATAACGTTTTCCTGTTCTACACTTCATAGTTAGATAGTGGTTCATCTCTGCAACCAGAAGTGGAATTACCTCTTTGCAAATTATTCTTCACGACATTAGCAAAGGACAAAAATCAGTTTTATATTACCTAAACATTATAGAAATAGTCTTTATGAAATAGATGACAGGGAAGATTATGATGCATGAAGAAAAAAAGATATTTGATAAATGTGATAAACAGGACAGGAAGAGTTTGAATACCTTCAGGGTTTAGCCTGAGATAAATCTAACCATCGTTTTTTGACATTTCATGTTATAAAAATTAGCTATTCCTTCCTCATGAGGCAAAGAAGTAAAAATATTAAGACAGTAAAAGATTGTAATAATTTTATACCAGGACAATGAGATAAAGGACTCTTTGAAGGTATTTCCCAGATGAATCAACAACTTCACATACTGTATTGAAATATTTGTATAACCTAATATCATGCATTTAACTGGAGCAATATAATTTTTTAGGGACAAAAGTGCAACTCATACTTTCATTATTCACATAGAGACAGTAAAGATACATTGCCATATTATTGTCTCTTCTTTGAGCAGGTAGTGAACTAGATGAATCCAAGAGCTTCTTTCAAATTATATGAAATTATTTTGGTTTCTTCTTTTGAAATTTAGTGCTGTAGTATAGGCATAATGAAGCAGCATGGAATTAAAACTGCAATTTTGTAACAGCATAGGTGATTGCTTGTGAACATGTTTTGTTGTAGAAGGAAGATGAAGGCTATTTGTTGGTTGGTTTTTTTGTTGCTTTTTTTTTTTTCTCCTTTGAATTCTATACAGGATTTTTTTTTTTTTTATTATTTATAAAAATCTTTTAAAAAGTAAAATATTTACATCTTCCAGTCAAAATTAAATTACATATGACAAGAATGAAAGTTTTACAGAAGAAAAGTGTTTGTGTCTACATTGAGAAAATAACCTATAGACATTACTTACTGTTTCTTCTAAACTATTTTTTTTTCCAATTAGTTTCACAGAAGAGTTATTGTTATTGCTCATTTAATTACTTCTCATGTTAAAATAATGTGTTTAATTTTCCTAAAGTCTTACTAATATTGGTGAGTGGTGAGTGTCATGAATTGAGTGGGATCTTCAGAGAAAGTTTACTAGAGTAATCCTCCCATGGAGTCATGTGGTACAGAAAATTGTTTTTCACATGCAAGGCACTAGTACAACACACTATTTAAAAATAATGTTTTGCTTTAATTAATTCAATAATAATTTCTGTGTTGTTCTATTTTAACTTTTTGATGCTTAAAAAAGTTATCTGTTAACCACTTAGATTAGCTAATGTCTCCTTCACTGTTTATACCCTTTGCAAATTGTCTTTTATTTTGAATCAATTTCCATCCAGTGTTATTGGTGAAATAATGATCTCCTTACAGACATGAATATTTAACTGTTCATGAGTTAAGTTTTGAGTCAAGTTACTATACTAAGATAAATATAAACTTTGTCATATTGGGCTGCAAGATACTCTTCTGTATTTATACATTTGTCATGAAGTAAGAAATAAGATCAAAAGTTGAAATAGTTTTTAATCAGTAGATGCAATAAACATGTCATTAAGTGCTACCTAAACTATAAATCAGACCAAGTCAATATTTGTTTTAATATATTGGCATGATGTGCTAAGGAACACCAATGGAGTACATTTAATTTCATTTATTTCATTTAATTTCATTTCATTTTGTTAAAATATGTTTGTAAAGTTCTCCTGGATTTTTATGTCATTTTCATCATTATGTTATTACATTTTGCAAGTATTCAAGTTAGTTGCAACTTATTTTGATTGGACAGCCTCCTTATCCCTTCCAGATTTCAGTCATTATTTTTGAGGAAGCCTCCTACGCAAACTGCATTTCTGAGAATACAATTTCCGTTCTTCTAGAGGATGACAGCTGTTATGGAGATGTAGCACTTAACCTTGTGCTTCCCCCTTTTACCCACATTGTTTTTAATTAACTAGTTCTAATTATTCGCAAACTGCCAAAAATAGAAGAAGAATAATCCCTCTCACTGTAATTCACTCCCTGTCAAATTCATGAGGCAGCAAAATTTCCTGAGAAACTGAAAATTTGCAAGTTTTCAAGCCAAACTAATCCAAATCTTTAAAGATATTTTGACGGTAATTTCTGCCTTTCTTCAGAGATAGCACATGCTGGAAGTGTCAGTAAACCTGAATATTTATACATTGAGGTTGTGCAGTGGCACTGGTATGTCTATAAGGGTTAATTTTTGATTTTTTTCCCCCCCAGAGTAGTAGACATTATCATTTACTTCCCAGGGAAGCAGTGCTAAATTAAGATTATGTGAAAATCATCATAACCTATCTTTGGAAGCCACTCCTAATTTATGATTCTCTACTGGATAAAATATTCTGACATATTTACAATAAATCATATAAATATATAATTTTCTTTCTTATTTAGCATCAATTGTGGGAAAACAATAGTAAACATGGAGGTTTTCTTCAGGCCAATGTGATCCTTCTGCTACACAAATGTTGAAACAGAAATGGCCCATTTATCTCCAAAACAGGAGACATTGGTCTTGTAACTAAAGAAAATAGGTAATCAACAACTGTCTTTTGCAAAGAAGCTGCCTTATTTACAGTTCCCCACTCTTTATTGAACTCTATAGGCTTTACTTGCTGTTCTTTGTAATGAAATAGTGTTTAAACGCCTTTCAATTATTCCTGTTTAAAGAACGGTTCTCTGTTTTTCATAATTTTGGTAGTCCAAATAGGGATGTATTGTGTATATTTATAGTCTAAATAGGGATGTATTGATTACAGAGAAACTCAGGAGTCCAGAAGATATTTGGTAGGGACAATGTAACATCATTCTATGACTGCTATTTCCAGTCACTTCTGGGAGTGTTGCAATGGTCAGTAGAAATTGGGCTGAATTGAAACACTGCGTACAAGCCTTCTCAAACTTTGAATATGTTTTCTAAGCTCTTGTCAATTTATGCTTTGAGGTAGTGAAGTTAAGTTGTGGTTGGGGCACTTGGGAATATTGTTTTGTAGTGTACAATTGTTGGACCTGATGTTCTTTTTGGTTGAGGTCTTTTCCAACATTAACAATTCTATAATTCCATATCAAGCTGGACTAATGACACCATACTTAAAATAACAATAAGAAATTCAAGAAGACTTTTGAGAAGATTATGATTTATTGCCAAACATTGAAGAACGGAATATCAAGATATAATACTGGTAAATATTTTGAATAGTTCTCCTTTAAGATATATGATTGCAAAGGATATTAAGAACACATAAGTACTGCTAATATCAAAAGAGCAGGGGATAGACTAACTCAGGAAATTACTGTAATAGCCATTCCAGATAAACATCTGTAACCTCAGCTGCACAGAAAGCTAGAGGCAAACTTGAAACAGAAGTTCACACATGAGTTACTGTTACAAAAAAAAGTATAATGAAGATATGACAGGATTTTTTAAAAATAGAATTCTGTTTAGAAGTGTATATATAGGCATTTAGGCTGTTATAAAAGCACGCCAGCAATAGAAATGCATGTGTCATTATTTATCAAGATTTTAAAGAAAGGCTTGAAGAAGTTAAACATGAAAAAATATGCAAAATATTGAATAATAAATCAAAACAAATAAATGTAGAAATGTTCCTAAGAAATAATGTTTCTTAGTATTTGCTTTTTGTGTTTTCCAGGATTTCAATTTTTGTTAACTTACAGGCAATGAACTGAAAAGGGTTATGTTCAGTTAGAAAATTGCAGGTTTGAGGTTAACTATAGGTTCTAGTTCATCTAATAGCAGAGTCAATATTTGCAATTCAAAGAGAGTAATGACTTGGACTTCTTTATGCAGGTCAGAAGGAAATTATTTCACCTGGGCTAACATAATTGTTAGTCATCAACTTGATGTTGCTAACTGGCATAGGGATGTGCATGAACCTTTTGTTCTCCTTGTCTTGAGGAGGGGATTGTTCTTCTGAGATCATTCCTTCTAGGTGCACAGAATGCATAGAGACTTCCACTATTTTTGGTGTGTCCTGAATTTCTATTTCAGGACTATCATATTTACATTTGCAAGGCATCTCCTTCCTTTAATTACTTTTGATTAAGAGCTCTATTGTACCTAAAGAGGAATTAATTTAAATTCATTATATTAATTTTCTTCTGTTTCGGTTGAATTACATTAACTCAATTTCTGCTATTTTTTCCTTATATTTTGTGTAAATGGATAAAATGATGTCTCTTTCCAGGGAAACATGTAAAATAAAATCTGGTTCAAGGTTCAGACATCTAAATGGAGACATTTACCAAAAAAACCCCAAACGATGTATCAGTTAGATTTCCCAGTTTTCATTTTAACTAACAGAAATCTAGTTAAAACAGTCAATGGAAACCAGAGGAAAATGTAGTGAGACATTAAAATTATTTAGTTGTTATGTGTTATTTAGGATAACTTGGCTTATATAAGGTACCTATATAATGTTGATGAATACAAAGCAGTATTTGAAGAAAATACTCCTAAAAGACAAGCAGGTCTAGATGACACAAGATGACTAACAGAATTTTGTCCTCAGTGTCAGCTTTATAGAGGACTGAATCAGCATAGAAATTTAAAATGGATGAAAAAATTATGAACAACTTTTAGCACAGCCTTAAATCCAAACATCCTATCATTTTCTTATAATTTCTGCCTTTATATTTTTTTGAGGAATCTGTTAGGCTATCCCTAAAAAGAGTCAGTATATTTAATCTAAATAAGACTAATAATAAAGTAAAATAAGAAATATGGACATTCAATCTGATTAATAAATGTTTTATAACAGCTATAGCTCTGGCCTATGTGTTCTCATTAATTTCAATCAGTTATCTAACTAAAGAAGTGTGCAGCTTCCCTCAGTATATTTGAATTGGAGTATCAAATATTAATATTTAAAAGAAGTATTTGTGGGGATCTTTCAGATAAATGTATATGTACAATGACACACTGAAATGGAAGTATTTTACAGACTTTTCTAGTTCAGGGCAGTGCAAAGACAAAATGATTTTTGATTATATAGCAGGTCATGCCAGGGTTGGACAAGATGATCTTTAAAGGTCCCTTCCAACTCAAACCATTCTCTGTAATTGTGTTCTGCCTTCAGAATTTAATCTAAAATTTTCATAATCAGCAAAAATGTGTGACTTCATTCAGGGCTAGTGTTTCAATTACAGCAGCATTTATCTTTGAGTTATACAAGCTAATGACAGAATAACAGATTTTCTCATCATAGTTTATATTCTTTGTAAGCAGAATTGCTTTTATTTCATACATATTTTTTCTGCCTTCTGTATAATTATGACTCTCAGATGTGGTAACTAGCTCAGAGTTTATACAGATATTTCATGCATCTCCTATATATGTTATAGGAGAAAGAGAACATTTTCACCACCTGTAGAAAGATGTGATTTAGTGTCTGTTCATTCTGACCAGATCTAAAACAAGTTGCAGTAGATATTTTAAACTGCTAAAACTTTTTGAGTAGAATTCCAGTAGAAGTCATCATCTGTAAGTCTTTTAGTCTGGGACTAAGAAATCACCTAGGAAGATAATGGAATTATTTTAAAAGAATTTGCCAGTGATCAAGTTTGTAAGTTAAGAAATATTCATAATAAATAGCATGGAAAATCCAAAGAGACTTTCATTTATGCAATTGGTCTGTGACATGGTAGATAACAACTAATGCTGACATTGTGCAGCAATTCATGCTGACTGGAAAAACACTGGCCTCAAATGTAAATTACACAGCACTTTTATATATATTTTTAGATATCTTAAAATAAATCTTAACTGGGAGTTAAAATTTCAGAGAAAGGGTAAGAATGTATAAAGAAGTTCTAAGATGAGTTATCTTATAGACTCCATGTTAAGAACAGCTACAAAATATTTATTGACTGTAGGGAAACTAGTTACTGTAATTTACTGAATAGTAAATATATACATGTATTCACAAAAGAAAGTGTGTCATAAAAATATGTGGTAATAAGTAACACAAACCAGAAAAAATATTCTAATTCATGACCTGGTTGCATATTGTTTAGCCTTATCTTGAGGAAGATTTGTATTTTTGTAATCATTATTGATGTTTGTTGCATCCAGGTTGTAGTTACTTTAACTGGTACATATTTTTCAGTTCATTAAGTAATCAAAATCACTGTGATATATAAAAATAATTGATTCTTATTCTTAGAGTTAATGATGTATAATACCTCTTCTAAAAAAGTCTGTATATCATTCCTTTTCACCCTTCTTATCAAAACTGGTAAATAAAATCAGGGGTTTTTGTTGTTGTTGTTTCAATACTCTGTTCATAATATTTCAGTGATGGCACACAAGAAGGGAACTTGTCCAAATTTGTCACCTGAAGGGCTCTGTAGCAATGGCTTTGAAAGCCTTAATAGACATGGTTGTGAAAATGCAGGTTTCTCTCAGAGACTCCAAACTTCTCTTCCTCTAAACTCCAAAGAGTACTGAATCTATTCAAGGTTAGAATAAATATGTTTTATCCACATTACACTATTTGTCAATGGAACACCTCTGAGCTCCACTACGTGGTCTTATGTCCCTAAACTCCAATTACTGTTTTCTTCTTTTTCCTGTTTCAAGTCCCTGGAAAAATACAATGTCAGTTTTCTAGTCCACTGAGTTAATGTTTTGTTAGCCTGAAAATGCTGACATGTTGGATGCAGGGAGAGTTGCTGAGGCTCTAAAGAACTGTGAGATAATTTAAAAGACTTTCATGGGAGAGGCAGTGAAAACTCTGTAGTATCCCCATATAAACCATATCACCTTTATTACACTCTTTTCTCTGTTTTGCTTTCAGTAAAGCACAAGACACCCAAGTAAGAGTTTACATTTATCCAATATTCATGAGCAAGGAGCCAGGACCCAAAAGTGAACCTGAAAATAGTTATTTTTCAAGATTTATCCTGTCAATTCCTAAACTTCTAATCATGATCTAGTAAACCTCCCTATCACCAATTTTGGAAATGCAGAGATTCCAGAGTTCCCAAGATGATTTAGGAGGGATAAATGATAGTCAGAAATACAACTCCTGGGAATTAAAGCTCTGGGCTACATAGCAGAGACCTTAAAAAACAGATTGTTGCATGACTTATGGGCAAGTAGAATTTCAGATCAGCATTTTACTCTCTTCAGTCCCATTTGTCAGTTAAAAAAAAAAAAAACAAACAAAAAAAAAAAAACAACGAAGATTCTTTGCAAATTTGCCTTCCAATTGAGAAAAAGTCAGACAATTCAAGAAAGAAACAAAGAAAGATCTCCCAAAAGCCCAACAGACAACCAGAAAGGGTTTGACAGATTTTTTTAATTTTTTTTTTTTTTTATTTTTTTTTTTATGAAAGACTTTATTAGAAATATGCAGTTTAGGCAAAATCTGTCTAGTTCTGTCAAAGTTCAGTAATCAGTGAATACACTGCTCAAACAGGCTGCAACATCTCATATGAGAACCAGGCTTCAGAAGTGTACAAATTGATTTTATTTCAGATATATAAATAATTTATCAATACATATCTGCATAAATTTTATTAGGGAATAATAAGCTATGATTTTCTTCTTCCTGAAGAGTTTTGACAAATTCCAATATATAAACAAATGTCTATTTATCTGATACTGTATAAAACTGTAAGACTGACAAACTTTCAATGATTTGAAATAGTTTAAAATTATTTTGTTTTGTTGCAAATCCTATTTAAATCTGTTTTTTTCCTTGTTGGTGACATTCTCAGAACTTTCGAAACATGATTTCATCTGTTAAGGAAAATGAAGAAAATCTGAATTTAGAGGTTGAATATGAAATATATATATTTTTTTCTTTTACTAAATTCTTGTTCAAAGGTGTAGCATTGCAAGCAGAGAGACAAGAATTAAAAGCTTTAGAAATGTTACCCTGCCAAGAGATAATATGCAAGTACTGTTCCTTCTGGTTGGTTCTCTTTTTAGATTTTTTTGTTCAGTTGGTTGGTTTGTTTGATTTGTGGGTTTTTTATCTTCACACTTATGGACATAAAGTGCAATAAGACTTCTAGAAAACTTACTTAAGTTTTTGAACCATGATCTGCAGAATAGTTATTCTGCAGAAGTTACATAACAGACATTTCATTTGCTATTTTGGGAGAATAATTCAATTTTCCACTTCCTTAAATAAGTTGCTCTTATGTCTTCTCTATTTCTTGTTCTAGAGCAAGATATACAAAATAAAATATAGTTCTAGTAATGAAAAAACAAAATATTCTACTCAACTATCTTGTAATCATTTTAAAATTGATATGCACATATTTTCTTATTCCTAGCTAACTGATATTCTATTATTCATTTATTACAACATCATATGGCAAAGGTTTTTGTCCGTTACAGGAGAGATTTGATATAGTACCCTGTTCACTAGTTTGGTTTTTAGCTACATTTTTAAAAAAAAAGTTTCCATTCATTGTCAAAGGCATTTAAACAACTTAGCTCTTATTAGTATGTGACTTTGGTTAGAAACTGGTTCTGTGTAATGCTACAGTAAAGAAAAGTTAATTTAAAAGAAAAATGCATAATACAGATCTTGAGATGTAGAATGAAGGAATAAGACATAATTTCAGAATTTATTTGCCTTCTCTTATAATAGATGGAAAATGTGGTTAGCTGAGAATGTGAGAAAAGCACCAGCTCAATGTCAAAGAAATAGTAGGCTCTTCTCAATGTCACCCATTTTCATTTTATGAAATTCAACAAATCAGTTGAGACAAAGTGCTTGACCATTCCCAAAGGGTAGTACTATATTAGGTCTCTGTTTTTATCTGGCATATAAGGCATAAATATTACAGGAAAAATGATCTATGGATACACAGAGCTAATTTTTTTTTTTCATATCTTAACTTTCACATACCCACAGATTTTTTTTTTTTTTTTTAAAGTAAGCTTTGCAAGCATAGATAGAAAATTTATACAAAATTAAGTGATAGAATTGTAGAATCATTAAGGTTGCAAAAGACATCCAAGATCATTGAGTCCAACCTTTGACCGAACACCACCATGCCAACTAAAGTATTTCACTAACTGCCATGTGCAGGCACTTCTTGAACAATTCCATTACTTCTCTGTGCAGCCCATTCCAATGCTTAACCACCCTTTCAGTGAATAAATTCTTCCTGAAAATAATTCATCCTTCATCTCATTTGCTATCTACTTTTTAGATAACTAAGAAAATTCTCTTTATGAAAAAGTCTGGTGTCAGACAAAACTTTCAGAACTCTTCAGGAATGTGGGTGTACACATTTGATTATATTTTAATTCTAAACTCAGTGTAATTTTACAGTATAATGTGGTGAGCAGTGGTAAATAATGACAGATTCATGTGAGTGTTAAGTGCTGTAAATAAATAAAATACTTAATTATTCCAATTGCATAACCAGTTCAGTAATCGTAAGAGTTCTCTACACATATACATGTGACTAAATTGCTGATGCTTATATAGTTATCTTTAAATTTTCCTTATTCAGTTTCTAATGAAGTTCCATGCATATAAATAGCACATTTTTCAGAAGAAGAATACCAATAAGTTATTAAAATTCAGCTTCTATCAGACCTAGCATCTTTCAAACTTTCCATGATTGACCCTAAGAAGTGGTGGAAAAAACATTGCTCTCAAAGAAATCTCAGTATTTCTTTTTTCAACGGGTATGTGTGTGTGTTTGCATGTATTTATACACATCTGATGAATTCCTACAATTTTCTTGTCTGTTTCACTAATTTCTAGTAACATATTGCTCTTCTGGTACCAAACTTTTTTTAAGCCAATCACCCGTGGAAATCTATAAGAGTGGAATTTTTTAACTGCAAATATAAATTTCCTTATTCTTTGTGGGGTTTTTTTGTTTGTTTTGTTTTGGTTTGGTTTTTTTTGTTTTTTTTTGTTTTATTTTTTTTGTCAGGCCTGATTCTCCATTACCTCAGTGCAGTTATGGATTTCATAGATCTGTCAGTTGTCTCTTTCATTCCATATTGCAGATACTAAAAAAAGTGGGGTCGGAGTTGTTGTACTGATTCTGTTTCTTGATTTAGTTCCCAAAAGATCAAAGAGCTTGTCTCAAGCCTGAATTTGAAGTACACCATGAAAATAACTGATGACCTATGGTCTAAATTAACTCATAGACTTCCACAGAAGTACACAAATAAAACACAAAAACATTACTGCCTTAGATAGCATTTAATCAGTAGAAATTTTTACATCAATTGAAATTGAATTTATACATCTATATCATAAAAATAATATTGTTTCTGCTAACCTTAAAATGTAACACGTTTCAAACATAATAACTTTCATTTACAATTCAGTATTTTCCTATTTCCCCTTTCTTTTTCTTAATGAAGAATCCAATGATAAAAAATTCATACATGTTTATTGAAGTTCCTATATTATCATGTTTTATAACACACATAAGCAGCTGGGGAAATACTTTGATTTCACAGCCCAAGCTCTGGAAACTGTCATTTGACTGTTTTTAACAGCCTCTGAAAATGCTGCTAGCACTTCCTTACAATTTTCATTTAGGTGCTGCCACTCTGACTAATGGTGAGTTTGTGGTAGCTTTAGCAGTGTGCAGATAGTCCCTAGCTGTTTTAACCTTTGCATTAATATTTCTCCTTGGTCCTCCTAAGCTTGGTGATATTTCTCAGATCTGAGCAACTGGAAAATACTAAGTCCAGTACAGTTGTGTCATAGTTGAGGATTTGGATTGTGGGCTATTGTGTCGTGACTTCAGAAAACTTTTCTTTCAATGGTGTCCAAGAATTCCTATTAGAAAATGATATATATATCTCATATACAATCCAATTAATAACTCCTGTTACAATGCATCAGAGTAAAAGGTGCAGTAAAAAGAATTCTCACTCTTATACATATTGACTCCTTCTCTATATACATGCATATATTTGAATATGTATGTATAATAAAATGAGTCTGTTGCTCAAATGTCATTAATGTTTCTCAGGGATGAGGAAGTCAGGATATTATCTAGTCATTTGAACCCTTCGAAGCTAAAGTTTTAAAAGTTCCTTTCTTGTTCCTCCAAAATTATTTTAAATTTCCTGCCAATCTGTCTCATATGTTGAGTCCCTTTTTGCTGTTGTGTTTAAAGAAGGTATATTCTTCCACATTTGAATCAGCAGCAGAAATGCATTTGCTGAGGCCCACAGCTGTTGATCAGCTGGTTCAGCCTAAACCTGCATGAATAACTGCCAAAAACTCACAATCCCCTAGGAAACAGGTACAGAGAACACAGCCCAATAGATTTCTACCACATTTTAGTTTCAAATACTATTACATTTGCAGCTGAAGTTAGCATAGTTAAAAATATAGAAGGAGTTTGGCTTGTCTTTATTTTGCCTTGTCTTTATTTTTACTTTGGGTGTGATTTTCCTTATTTGCAGCTCTTTTATTTTTACATACACAGAGGAGCACTTTGGGAAAAATTCTTCAACTGTTTCTTTTATGAGAATTCAAAATATGAAGCATGCAATTAACCTGAAGGGTTGCAACGCATGTTTAATTATCAGAATGAAAATCCAACAGCAAAATCAAAAATGTCATTCAGATGTCTACTCCTTCATTTGAATGCTATGTGAATCAGATAAAAATTCATAAAATCTGAAGTTATTAAAGAAGGCATGTAGTGTTAGAGTTTTCTTCTTGGGTCTCAGCTAATGTTAATGAAGAAGTGCTTTTTTTCCTATGAAAATACAATAAATAAAACAATGTCAATAATTTCAGAATCCTAACACGTTAGATCTAGGGCATTCCACAAGAGGAGTCAAATACAAACACAAAGAGAGCAAAACCCATGCATTATTCATCAAAGACAAGCAGAAAATGATAAATATGTGATTCCAGATATAATTTTAAAATTGATTTTAAGAGATGTAATCAATACTTTCCATTCTGAAGTAAATATACTTTGCTCACAGCTGTAAAAATGTAACACAATCAGTACTCACTCCAGTGATTTCCTAAAACAGAGCCCCTGAATTTAATCATTATTGTATCCTTATGTTTCAGAATTTCACATATTTATTAATAGAGTTATTTATGAGACTGATGACAAAATTGTTTTATTTATTTATTTATTTACTTATTAAAAATCTACTGGCAGCCTTTATTATTTATTGATATCAATTTTGATATAGCAGCGAACTCTTGTTTGGAAATTTTGTCTGTTTCTCACTATTTCATTCACTTTTTTCTTTCATCATTAAAACCTGTCAAACATCAAAAAGTTAACTGAGAAATGAGTCATTAGCTAAATTTCAAAACCGAGAAATTCCTAGAAACTGCATTTTTTTATGTAACCCTAAATATGCTGTAAAGTTTTCCGGGAAATTTTCTTTTGAAGTTTTGACTGCTAAGAGAATTATTATTCAAGGTTTGGTGTTTTGGTTTGGATTTCTTTTCCCCTAAACTTTTCACCAAACTAATTGATTAACTTCAAAGATTTTCATCCTTTAACATGTGAATGAGTCATAAAGAACATTAATTAAATAGTTGATTGAATAGATTTTTTTCAGGAACATCACATATGAGGAAGCCATTTCCTGCTCATTTCAAGTGGCAGTGGAAAATTTTATAGAACCATAGGGCTGAAGTATAGTGAGAAGGATAAATGTGTCTTGTTTTGCGGAAAACAAAGTGAACTCTATCACAGAATTTCCCAACTTTTTTAATGTAAAACTAAAGGACCTTTAACCATGAAGAAAATTTAAGTCTTTCCTCCTATAATTCCTTAAACCATTTCATCCCTGAAATTATTTGAACATCAAGAGACTTACAGAAACATCAGTAAATTGTTTTAATGCTGTCAAAACTGGAAATTCACTGCTAAAATAAATAAATTAAAAAAGAGTGCATAAAAGCATTTATTGTTATTGTTATCTAAGCAAGCTACACCGATAAAGCTGTGATGCAGTACCTTAAAAATGTCTTTAACAGGGTGTTTGTCAGCTATGTCAGGGTTCACCCTTTCTTCATATCACTGAACAATACAGACTTGTTGCTCACAATCAAATAGTACTTTTTTCAGATTTTTTGATCTGACTGAGAGAAAGAATCTTCTCCACTAGGATAAGGATGGCACAATTCAGACCTCTAATAAGCGTTTAAATATTCAACAAAATATAAGGTTCTGATGTTCAGATATTTTACAAATTCTGGATTTTCCTATAATATTGGAAGTTTTAGCTTTTGCTATACAGTGCTTACACAGAACCAAAGCCTTTTCTACCTTTCACCCCACCATATCAGTGAAGAGGCTGGGAGTGCACCAGAAGTTGGGAGGGGACACAGCCAGGACAGGGGACTCCAACTGACCAAAGGGACATTCCGTACCATATGACATCATGCTCAGTGTATAAACTGGGGAGAAGGAGGATGGGGGAATGTTCAGAGTGATGATGTTTTGTCTTCCAAGTTTTCATTATATGTGATGCAGAGCTGCATTCCTGGAGCTGGCTGAACACCTGCCCAAGGACAATGGAGAATGCATTCATTGTTTTAATTTACTTGTGTGTGTGGCTTCTGCTTTACCCATTAAACTTTACCTCAGCCCATCACTTGCACTTTTCTCATCCCCTTTCCCATCTCACTTTAAGGAGGATGAAATTTGAGATGCATAGCTGCTTCCTTAGGTTGATCCACAACACTGATGTAACTAAAAACTTGTCAAATTGTGTAAATTAGGAGATATATTGGTATCAGATTAATGAGAGCTCCCTTATTTATATAGAATTCATTACTAAGTTTTACCTTGTTCCAAGCATCTCCTACTGGCAGACACTGACAGTGTAAGATAGCAGATGCCTGGAAAAGTACCACAAGATAATATTAGAGGACCCAGGGCTGCATGCATTAGAGATTAATCAGTGATAAGAGAATTGTGTAATAACAATTACATGAAGCTTCCCCCAGCTGATAGCATAGGCGTAGTTGTCTTTGAAGTAAGGCTTAATAAGGGTACAGAAGGCTATGACAAAAAATAACTAATTTCACTGCTTCAGACTCCACTACGCAGAGTTGATCGCTCTGATATCCTACACTGTACTGCTGCAGATTAAAAGATTCCCTTATTTCCATTAAAGATAACTGTATTTTAGTGCTTAATCTACAATTTTGTTAATTGCATTCATTGGTTGTTTACATTCAAGGTCTCTCATTGACCTGGATACAGCAGCATAAGGTAAAATTTTGCCATTAGCTCTGTATCACTGATGACATTTAGAAAACTTTTAGTTTCTTATTGTGGATGCAATTCTGAAAAATATTTTGCAAAATGCAAAGGTATTTTTTGACTTTAATATCATACAGTTTATTGCCTAGGTGTCTAATTTTGCTTTAAAATTTATATATTTTAAATAAAGCCATAGTTTTAAATAAAGAAAATTAACTCTATGCCTGCCAAAATTGCACAACACAACAGCTGACAAAACTGACATACGATATTAACTCTAATAAAGCATCATAACAGATTTAATTTAGAATCTGCCATTATTGTCCTTATGAAACAATTTTTTTTAAGTCAGATTATCCACTGACTCCTATTATTGGTTTTAAGGATATCCTTCCTTCCTTCCTTCCTTCCTTCCTTCCTTANATTTAATTTAGAATCTGCCATTATTGTCCTTATGAAACAATTTTTTTTAAGTCAGATTATCCACTGACTCCTATTATTGGTTTTAAGGATATCCTTCCTTCCTTCCTTCCTTCCTTCCTTCCTTCCTTCCTTCCTTCTTCTCTCTCTTTCTCCTTCCTTTCTCCCCTTCTTCCTTCCTCCCCTTATGTCTATTGCTAAATTAGAACTTGAAACATTGTTTACAGGTAATTAGAGGGGAAAGCACATTCATGAAACACGCTGTGATAAGATGCTTAAAAGGAAATATATTTTTTCTTATCTCTAATATACATCAGGTTATCTTCCTTTTTAGTCAGAAAATAGGTGCGGTAGTGTTTGCAATGACATATTTGAAGGAGGATCTAATCTAAGTAACAGTACAGAAACTTCTAACAATTTAACATACAAAATCTTTTCTAACTTCTCTATGATTTTAGACACAATGGAGGAAAGCAGAAAATTGTTTAAAAACAATGAGACAACTCAGAGCAGTAAAGGAATGTTCACACTACTACATCAAAGAGATGCTATGAATTCCTTCTCTCTTTTTTTCTTTTTTATTCTTTTTTTTTTCTTTTCTTTTTAATATGAGTAAAGGAAGCAAGCTTTAATTACAAAAAGAACCTCTTCTTTTCTTTGTGTGTGCTTGAAGCCACTTCTGTGACATCAAGATGAGAGTTTCTTACATGATCATGATGTCAGAGGACTATGACTTCAGCTGGAGGAATAAAGAGAAGGAGCAGAAGAATTCTTATAAAATAAACCTCTGCTTCCATAAAAACATCTTCATTAATAAGAAACAAGAGAATCAAAAAGCAAAAGAGATGTGACATATTTAGGTTGATTTCTTTCCCCTAAACAGAGTGCCCTTCAATATTCAAGATGTAGCCCAAACATGCTGATTTCTATAACCTCTTCTTGTAACACTTAATCCACTATGGACAATATTATTACAAAGGAGTATTCAGATGCTCCTGCTGATTCTTATGAGAGCTACAACTTGCATATTCACAATGCCCACATAAATATCTTCCATATAAAGTCAATTAGAAAGCAATCCTACAGCCTCTGTGATCTTACAATTCATTCCTCCAGTTACTGTGCTGTGCAACGCCTAAGAACATAGATAGAATTAAATACCTAGCTGGAAGGAAGCCAAAGTTATATCAAGAAAACACAAAGATGTAATTTTTCTGAATCTTCATTTATTACTGCAATAAACTTACATTTCACATTTGGTTATAAACACATTAAATAATCAACCTTAATTTAGCTGAAAATATTTTTCAATTGTATGTATGACTAAGAGTTAATCCAACATAATATATGTATTACAGAATCATAAAATGGCCTGGATTGGAAAGGAACCTTAAAGATCATCTCATCCCAAATCCCATTTCTGTTGGCATGTGTGCCTTCCACTAGACCAAATTGCCCAAAGCCCTGTAGCAAATCAGACTTAACTTGGGAAAGAGCAATTTCATTCACTGTTAAGTAAAACTGCAGTAGGATGGTTAGAACAAAGACAAAAACACTTTACCCTGTCCCCATCCTCTTTCTTTCAGGCTCAGTTTTTGCACCTTCATTCACAACTCTTCTTCCTCCTCCCTCCCCACCCTGGAGCGGTGTAAGGGGGGTGAGAAAGGGGGAACGGGGTTTACAGTAAAAATAATTTACTCTCTACTCCTTTCTCTTCATGCTTTCCCATGGTCCAGAGTGGGACTCCTCCCACTCAGACAGTCCTCTGCTGAGAGCCATCCTTTCCACAGGCTGCAGGCCTTTGAGAACTGCTCCAACATGGGCTCTTGCAATGAGCTGCTGTCCTTCGGGAATAGATTGCTCCAGTGTGGGTCCTCCATGGGATCACAGGTCCTGCCAGAAAATCCCACATGAGCTCCTCTCCATGAGCACTGTTATGACATGGAGTCTCCTTGGGCTGCTCCTTCCTTGAAGCATTCCCATCTCCTGCAGCATGGGTTCTGTAATGGCTGCAGAGTGGATACCTGCTCCAATATGATCCTTCCCCATGGGCTGTAAGGGGAAAACTACTTCAGTGTATCCTTCTGCATGGGCTGCAAGGAAAACCCTGCTTCAGCACCTGAAGCACTTCCCCTCTGTGCTTCTTCTTTGATCCATACGTTTGTAGGATTGTTTCAAATTTGTTTATCATTCCCCTCTCTCACAGCTGCTGTGAGAGCAGCGTTTTTTGCCTCTTCTGAAACATATTTTATAGAATAACCACCATCTTGGCTGAGGGGCATGACTGGATTCCGTTATGGGTCTGCTGAATCCATCTGGAACCAACTGCATCTAACTTGGGACAACCGCTGACCTCTCTTCACAGACCACACTCTTGTTCCCCCTTTCACACCTCGTTAAGCAAATCCAATACAGAAGTCTACTTGCTGAGATAAGAAAACACTGTGAAGTTTCTTGGCAGCACAAAAATAACTTTATACTTTCCTGTTTAATATTCATTCTATGAAATATTACTATTATTTTCTTACACTTTTTTTTTTAATGGTTGTTTTCTTGGTACAAATAAAAAGAGAAAGATTTACCATTTTCCCTGGTGAGATGAGAACTCCTTCGTGTTACTTAAAAAGTGTTTTTCATCTCCCTCGCTGATCTGAACATTCTAATTATGGTAGCTTTAAATGTGACAGTATCTTTTTTCATAAGACTGACATCAGTAGGATGAAAGTAGTGAGAAGTAAGGAGTTCAGATGAGGAGATGATACAAAAATGACTAGACTTATCAAGAATTCTGTGTGTGACAATCACAAATAAAAGGAAAAATTATATCCAACAGGCAGAGGTAACACACTTTGGCAATATCTGAGATATGAAAGGAAAGCAAAAGCAAAGGTGGCAATGGAGTTGGAGCAACTCTGAGAGTGATACTGCTTGAATAATTAAATATTTTGATTCATTTGCAAATCTGAAAGATGTGACAAAAAACAATCTAGGTCCACATCTTACACCTAGGATGTAAGAAAGTAAGCCTACAGTCAAAGATTTTGCTCATCGCAATGCATCAAGTTATTACATCACCTTGGGCTCAGTAATGTTAAAATTCAATAATGTTAAAACACTAGTTCCAAAATTCAATAATGTTAAAGTATTAGTCCCAAGTAGAATGAAACCTTCATTTCTGAATTCACAATAAAGGGAGAGAAAAATCAAGTGCAAAGACCATGGAGCCAGGCTCTTTTCAGAGGTTCACAGGGACAGACAGGGACAGAGGCAATGGGCACACCTCGAAACACAGAAGGTACCCTTTGAACATCAGTAATTTTTTTTTCTTTGTTTTGTTTTTTTTGTTTGTTTGGTTGTTTGTTTTTTTTTTGTTTGTTTGTTTTTTGTTACTGTTAGAGTGACGGAGCACTGGGACAGCTTATAAATTCTGGAGATTTTTTAAAGCTCTCGCAGCTTGATTCAGGGCAAGCTGCTGCAGTGACCCTGCCTACGCAGGAGGTTGAACAAGATGACCTCCAGCAGTCTCCCCAACCTCAAACAGCCCATCATTCTGTAATTGCTCTATGTGACCACACTTCCCCAGGACTCTCCGTCCAGGTCCCAGGGCTCCATTTCAGTCCCCCACATTCATCACCCCCTACCCCAGGGATGCTGCAGCAGAGCTGGTCTCCATCTCCCCACAGCCCTGCCCTGCCCAGCAGTGGTCCTGCTGAGTCAGGACACCTCTGGCTGCGTGTCCTGGGCTGGAATGAGCCCATGCCTCTGTCCAGGCTGCCCTGGTGCCCTTTGGCTGACCTGCTGGCACAGTGGGCCCTCATGGACAGCCTTCACTTCTGCTGGGCTCCAGGGAGGCAACAGCAGAGCTGTGTCCAACAGCTGTGTCGCTGACACTTCTGTTCAAGGGATAGTAATGCTCCAGCTCTGTCCCTAGTTTGCATTTTTTTTGTTTTTATTTTGATTTGTGAAAATTTCTTATCATTTATCAGAAAAACCATAGGTATCGTTCCAGTTTTAATAACTCTCTCTTCTGACTGTGATTTTCTAGTATATTTGTAACAGCTTTCATATGAAATTATCGCTGACTGAAAAATTAAAGGTATTACTTTTGCGTTCATACAGCTTTTGCTCAAATATCTCTGTATGCTTCAGCATGTAATCTAATGCATACCCTGAAAACAACAGCTTCACAGTGGAAAAAATGTGCAATTATTTCCTTGTACAAAATAGAAGCCAAATGAGCATGCTAGCAGTGCAAATCCAAGAGATAACTTTTCATCAGTAAGGGGAAACAAATGATTTCTTTCATTTCAAGGCAGATATAATCTGTGTTCCCACAGTGAGAATAATGGTAATCAAGAAATATTTTCTAAGTTAATTTCATGCAAAGAAGCCAGTACTGTGATAAACATTTAACAAGACAGGACACAGAACTCTTTGAATTTCATGGAGCTGCCTATAATTTTTATTGTCAGATTGTAAAATGTGTGACCCGGACACAAACCCCCCCCCATCTACTCAAGATCTCTGTGGGAATACCAAACTGAGCACAGGAGAGTTGAACAAAAAGTACTATTGTGGGTCCATCAGGCTCCTACAGAAAGGTTATTGTGTTCATGGTAGTCAAAGCACTGTGTTTCTTAAAGTGGTTGAATTTGGTCCAAACCATCACTTATCCTAAAATGAGTTACAGTAAATTATCTCAGATCTTTTTTTGATGGATTGTCTTGAGTCCATATAAATAATTTGTGGTATTTTTAATATAAAATGGGCAATTATAATGATGTTGCATAGTGACAAATCCTTTCCCAATCCTTGTTACCCAGGAAGAGAATCATGAACACAGTCTAAAGGGATTTGTACTTAATCATGCAATGCAAACTGAACAAACTCAGCATAGTGAAGTTTCTCTTACAGAGTTCAAAGGCCTAGCCTGGCAAATTTTCAGGACAGCACAAGAAGGAAATTTGTTTCTTGACGCATTCTTTGTTCCTTTGTGATTACCTCATGTGATTACCTCATAACACTATCTTATCTTGCTTGCACGTTTGTGAGATGCCAATGGTTTTTAAATGACAGAAATATTTATTTCAGTCATACTCCATTTTAAAAGGTCATTTGCAGTTTTTTATGGTTTCCTCTGTTCTCTGTTTTTTGTCATTTCCTCTCAGAAACCTAAATCAGTATTTCCTACAAATAACTATTTTTTTCATCTATAAATTATGGATCTTAGCTTTGCAAACCACATTTAATCAGTATGATTACTCTGGAGAAGCCAGTAGTGTACAGCGAAGTAGATTGAGTGTGTTTTCAGAGGAAAAGAAATATAAAAGTCACCAATCCAGTTTTGTGCATGAAAATTTCCATGTAATTGCAAGAAAAATGTCAAACTTTTATAAGTCTGCTAGTTATGCATTTTACATTTTGTTAGATCTCTTTAGAATTTATTTTGTTTGAGACTTGAATGTTTTATATTCTTAAGTAATAGAACACTGAATAAGCTTAAATAAAATTATCATTTTAACTATTACCTATTTGCAATAGATTTATTGGTCAGTTATCCACTTGTAACTGTAAAATTTTGAATAGTGGCCACTGCGTCACTGCCAGGTAACTCCTGAAGATCCCTCTTGTCTTACTGGACTGCACACAGTGGATCCATGAATGGCAGATCAGAAGGGATATGTGGAGAAACACAGACCATTAGAGGAGCTTTTTTTTTTAGAGGATATTGTTTTCTTTCTTTTTTTTTTTCTTAGAGGATTTCTTTCTCTTTTCTATCTCTGAGGTTTATTACAAGTCATTTTCAGGTTTTGAACAAGTCAAACTTTTTTTTTGTTGTTTTTCTGGAAAAAAATACAAAGATTTACGTGCTTTGAAGGTAAAATAGAGTCTCTGTGGATGAAACTGCAAATGCCTGAAGTATCTTATGCATATTTATAACATTGTTTGACTAAAGAACAATTGTTTACTATTTCAGGTAGATTTTTAGAGAACATAAAAAGAAATACCACTCCATGGCCCTTGTGGGAAGTTGGGGGCCAGAAGTGTCTTTTATAGATTTTGCGGGTTTTTTTTTGTTTTTTTTTTAAGGTCATCAGTGAAAAAAAGAGCCAGAACAATGTCAAGACATTTTTTGTCAGAAATTAAGAATGGTAAATTGAACAAAGAATTTTATTACATTTAAATCCAATGAAAAAAAGAGCTTACTTATTCACTGTATCACCATTTCTGTCTTGTCCTATACTAAATATTTATTTAAGAGGTCTAAGAAAATGATCTAAGTGATCTAAGAAGAAGACAAAACAGGCAGTTTCACTAATGCTCTAGCAGACACAAGGAAAAAAATCCTATTGGAAATCAGATCTGCAGTTAATGTATTTTTGTAGTAGAATTATTACGCTGATGAGAGACTAGAATTTGCCATCCACGTGTCATTATGCTGGAGCGTGGTCTGAACATGTGTGGCCTATGAATGAATGCTCACCCTGCAGTGCATTATGTACATTTTAGTTCTGAGGGGGTTTATTGTTTGTTTGCTTGTTTGGCTGTATTTCCTTGGTTTTGTTTTCAATGGAAAACGTAGCAGACAATCTGATTTTTGTGGCTCAGGACACCATGCACCATATAGCACACTGGTTGTATGTGCCATACTATGGCATGGCGCTCATTCTGTAGTCACAACTACATTCAAACTGTAAAAGGGTGCAGTGGAATGTAAAAACTGCAAAACCTTCAAGACCATAGAGACTTAAAACTACATTTTTACTCTTATTTATATACATGAATGACTACCCATTTAGTGTTGTGCTAAACACAGGTCTTCTACAGTTGAATCATACCCAAAAACTTGGTTGTTGCTCCAGATCAAAAGCATTAGCTAGGTCATATCAGTGTGTGTTGCAGACCCACACTACTGCAGGCCAGTTTCTGGTGACCCACAGCCAGGCAACATTCCACTTCTCAAATCTGTATTCAGGGACATATGAAGAAACTTTATGATTCCCTTCCAAGCCTTCTGTTGTGCTCCCTAGTGACATGGGTGTCCTTCCTGTAGGCGTCTTCCATGTCTGTCAAGCACATGGGCATTCCTTCAATCCATTATGGCATATGATGTGATCCTATAGAACCACTTGACTGTGTTTTGGCGACTTCTTTCCACTTTTTTTTTCTTTACATACCTTCAACTTGAGGCTGCTGTCAATGCAATACTATCACTGCTACTACAATTACTAAAAGTGCACACAAATAATTTAATGAGCTTATATTTTGTTATATTTTAAAGTGGCTACTCATATCACTTTAAAGTAATTTTCTACCATTAAAGCTTTCAGATCTTAGATACTTAATTTATGTACATGTATGAGCTAATGTTTCAATTTGCTTCAATTATTGTTTCTTATTTGATTTTATACATATCTCAATATCTTTGAACTAAATTCTCTGCTATCTTTATACTTATAGAAATCATTCCAAGATACTCATTCTTCCCATCAGCCGCTCACCATGACTTCTTCTTTTTCTTATGCATAAATCTTATGTTTAATTACCTTAACTAGAGTTCCATGCTGAGGAGCAAAATCAGTACTTTGCAGCTGCAAGAACAACCCACTGTCCCTAGAGCCTGCTGATATTTATTATGTGTGTTGACAGTGATGCCACTTGATCTAATTTGTAAGAAGTAATTTCTTCTAGCCAAAGCTTCAAGGCCCTTAATGCAGCACGAATCCAGTGATTGTTTGTGATAGAGTTGGGCTTTGGCAATAGGACTGATTTCTCAAATCTTACTTTAAAAGAGTGAGCATCTGATCAACAAACATTGAAGTGCAGCAGTTTAGCTTCATAGAGCTCATTCTCTTTGCAGAATAACAAGAATATGTTCAAGGGTCCTACATAGGTAATTACCAGTAGCTCAAAAGCTTTTAGCAACTGAATAAAGATGATAACTAGTAGAATGTCACTTATTAGTTGTTGCAAAAGTTTGCCCTGAATTTCAACTAATATGAATAGTATATTATGAATAAGAATTGATGCATACATCACTAGAATGAAGTAGCATTTCCGACCATTTGTTCTAAATCAATCTTTTAAAACTGAAACAAGACAATAATATTATAATATGAAAGTATTTAAATAATTATATGAAGGGTTCATCCTTTCAATTTCAGTTGTACTCCCTCCGAAAATAATGTTGAATTTAAGGACCTGAAAATAATATAGAAAGAAAAAAACCCAACACACAAACCCCTCTATAATAAATGAAAAAAAACTTTTATGGAAAGAAAACAAACAAACAAAAAAAAATAGATGTGGCTCATCTATAAGTCATAAAAAAATTTTGTAACCTCTGATTTATTATCTCACTCATTTTTAGTAATAATCAAAAGAGAAACAAACCATTTGTTTTCTCTTTATTAAAGATACTTCATACATTTTTGCCCTCGGTGACTTGCAGATGTTGGAATCCAGCATTCTCAAATACTCAGGGGAGGATAATTTTATTGGGTTGTGGTGGTAACATGAGATGTTCTATCTGTATCTCCAGATTTCAGGATTCCAACCTAACACATTTTGAGGTCCATATCCCAAATGCAACTTTCCTACAGAAGAAGCCACCCAGGCAATAGTACCTAATTAAGAGTTCCAGAGACATGTAAATACATAACCACAGCTTTTTTCACCTTGGAGTGTTGTGACTTATCTCCTTTCCCTCTTTCAGTTCCTGCTCAGAATAATTTTGAAAACAAGGGAGTTGTGACATGGTTATTGACTGTGAAGCGTATCTGAATGTTTACAATGCATGGCATGCAGAATGTATTCCTAAAAGGTAAACAAGTCAAAGAAATACTGCTTCTGCTTTTCCTAAGATGCTGATATAATTGTCCTTCTGGCCCTAACTGTGCTATATCAGTGGTGCACCATGTTAAATAAGGAAATGTGCTCTTAGCATGAATATGAATCGTCTCCATGGCATCACTGGATTTATTTCTATCCATAAAGATTTTTTTTTGTTGTTTTCTTGCAAAAATAGGTAAAAGGAAATAAAATCTGATTTGCTGGTATTAAGGGAAAAAAAACCAAGGAGTTTTTATTTTTATTTTAGTTGTTTGTTTTTTGTTTTTTTTTTTTTTTGTTAATTAAACCATCTGTATATTTACCATTTAAAAAATTATCAAAAAGAATCGCATATACAATACACCTACTCTTAACCTCTTCTGTTATTTTAAATATAAGAACAACAACAACAGGAGACTTTTTTTTTAAATTTTACTTTTCATTTTAACTCAATTCCACCACAAATCTTCTTTGGCCAGAGGCACAAATGAAAGCTAGGAAGCAAAATGGCTTGTCTAAGAGACCCAGAACTGCTCTGCCCCCTTCGCTTGTAATTCTTTTTGCAGCTCAGAGAGCTCCAATCTGAGATGTAGTATATGATATAAACATCACCTTAGCTAGAGATTTACCATTGGTGAAGAGACAGGGCAATACCTGTCCTCATTCTACAACTTTTCAAGTACTCTAACTGGAAATAATTATATTTGTTCTTGTGCCCTTAGTGATCCTTCCATGTTTGTTCAGCTTCTTTTCTGTTCCTGCTTCCTTTTTCTTTCAATTAACATAGTTCTGTCTAACATTATATCAAGGAAATAACAGAGAATGTTTATGATGTGCATTAAAATTGACACACATAAGAGTAATGTCCTTTTATTTTGGTGTTTGCATATATTTCTTTCTTCCAGTGGGTGTGATCTTAGCACAGATAAGCTAGTCTTCACTGCACTCAAAAATGTCTGTATTCGGCTGAATGTTTTAATTTCTCAAAATGAGATATTTGTTTTTTTCTGTGTCTTAACTAGAAGGCTTCCACGAATGAGTGATAAACAACATCCTGAAATATTGAAAGAAAATATTTTACTTTAATATTATTATTGGAATTATTTTATAATTCCGAGTGGGATTTGCAGGTGCAAATAAGTAATAATATCAACATGATGGATTTAATCAGTTCTCCATGGACCACTCTCATATGCTCCATAGACCACACCTCAGAAACCTCTTAGCAGACATTTTCAAAAGAATTACATCTATAATACGTAAGTTCAGTATTTTAGCAGTAGGCTAATAATTCTTCTGATTCTGCAATTTCTCCACAGAAGAGAAGTGATTGCACTTACAATTTTATTTCTCAAATACAGAACCCTGCACTACAAAGTGAGCATTTATCTATAACATATGTGCCATGTATAGCCTCATGGATACCTACCTTGTATTCCATAGAACTACTAATACTGCTGAAAAAAAGCATACTGTGTTTGAGCAGGACCATAATTTTATCCAATTATAAATGAAATACACCTGCTTAGAATGTGTGCCAAGTAACAAAAATAATTAAAAACTGAAAAATCTAATTTACAGATGGTGGAGCATTTACATGCGAAAAGCTCTGGATATTTGAAGTTTTTATATTAAGATAAGAACACATGTTTTTAATTGAAATGCTAAGAACATAATCACCTGTTTTAAACACCAGCCAGCCCTTCATGTTAAATATTAAACATTTTGAATCTGGTTCAAAACCAGTCCCAACAGCAATTAACTCCCCTTTGCACACTTAAATATTTCTTACATTATCTGCAAACCACACACCTGGAAACATGCCAAAACAAAATCTATTCTTGTAAAGTATATTTTAAAATGAGAACTACTTTTAACTGTGAGACTCACTGAGGTCTGTTTTAACCATCTCATTGAAGTCTATGAAGTCAAATGACCCCTTCACTGTATTTAAAAAAAAAAAAAAACAAACCTAATAAATACCAGTCAATGAAAAAGAAATTGCACTAATCCTGATCATTTTGCCAAGAGAAAAATTAAACCTAGTAGCAAGTAGTACAGTATTTCTACTTAATCCATTTCAAGACAGGAATCTGAGCCTGACTGAAGTCAGAAGTGATATCAAAGAACTTGAATAATGAACATAAATGCAGATGGTGCAAAACATAGAGGGTTGCACATTCCATGGCCACTCTCATGCCATGTGACTGAGAACACACATACTGCACTGCACAGTGTGATAATTTATTTAAGTTTCTTGAGATATGCTGGCCTGTTGCCATTTTCCATTATGGTATTAATATAACGAGGAACATGATGTTCTCTATACCTCCCCTGAAGATAAATCAAGGCCATTTGGTGGGAGTTTAAAAATACACAGTGACCTACCCTTCCACCAAATATATGAAACAGACAAGGCCTTTTGCAATCTGGGGTCTGTACTTAGTATTTGCTTGAAATTTAGCTGCCTGCATAGTCTGTGGATCAAACAAACTTTGAAGTATGTGTTTTTCACGAACAGAGAAAGCATTGCATGATATGTAAATTTTTCGTCATTTTCTAAACATGTAAATGAAAGCCATCTATCCAAACTCTCTTGTTCCAAATTTTAAAAAAGTCTCTCTCAGAGTATTGGTTGTTTAATATGATAATCTAAATATAAGAATGCGACTGATATAAGCAAGTATATGAAGCATAAACGCTACCTGATATAAAGTAATTATATCTGTTCACATCAGTACATATGTTTTATATATTTACTCATATGAAGCACACATTCTTTATGTTTGGATTATTATAGAAAATGCATATAATATATAGTATTATATATGAATATTTTTTTAGCATTGAAGTTGAACCTTCTAATGCCACTGAAATCGTTACATGAGTCCACATCAGTTCCACTCTCATTTTCTCATGCAGATATCAACTGCTCCCTGCTCATCTTACTGATTGTTTCCCATGCTAATTTATAGAATGTAGCTCTTCCCAGGCAATGTGTTGAAATCCCATGTGCCATTTGAGGTTTGTTATTCTGCTGGAGAGAAAAAATGCGCTAGAAGTTTTTTCTTCCAGGGTAAAAAAATCTGCAGTCCTAGCTGCCTTCTAGTTTTGGGCCTAATTTCTTTTTGCATATTTGGTCATAATGTAATTGCATAGTCCAGCCATACAGTACTGCCATTGTTATTTACAGGCCATAATCTTGGTAATTCCCTTGTCAGGCCCCCTGCTCTGCCTAAATTTTTCTTGAAGTCCACCTTTGCGTTACACCAGTTTTATACAGATAGCAGCACTAAAAAAAAAAAAAAAAAAAAAAAAAAATAATGTACAATGAAATATTTACAGCTCTAATGCAGTGATATGAAACAGAGAAATTCACATCTTGTGCAGCAGCAAAGACTGAGAAGTGGAGACACAGGGCATGGGGCAGAAGAGCTCAGCTATGGGGTGGTGATAAGAGATGAGGCACTTTAGATGCCACACCTATGGACAATTCCACCCACTGTTGGTTACAGAAATGCAGATCTGAACTTGGATAAAACTGTGTTTGGGGTAATGAACAGAACAAAAAACTAGTATCTAGCATGTATATAAGTGGCACCATATGGGATGTAATGTGATACTGCAGAGGAAAGAGGAAGGTGTAGAAGCTCATTAACAAACACAGACAAAGTACCGCAACTGAAGGAGAAAGGATAACCTCTTAACAGCATATTCATTCCCGCAGAGGACTCCAGAGGCTGATGGAGTTTTGCCTGTAAGTATATGTACAAGCAGAGTGCTTCTTTTGAAAGTATCTGACCATAGACCTTTATCAGCATAACATGGGATGATAAGAAACAGAGGTAACCATAACACCTGACTGTTGCATTTTCAATTCTCTTATGAATATTATTATTTTAAAAAAGAAAAACCCTTTTTTGGTCTTTAACAATTAGATCTAGAATAATAGTTATTTTTGAAATAGTCTTTTCAGATTTTGAAAGGAGAAACAGCAACCTTTTGGCTTTAATATTACAGATATATGTATTTTGCTTCCTCTTTGCCCATAAACAATATTTTGAGCATAATGCTAACCTTTTTTTTTTTTTTCCCATAAAGAGTTTGTCCCCACAGGAGAAGATTGATTTCAATTTACTTCTTTATGCCCAGATTTGTCCCACTGAACTTGAGGCATTTAGCTAATACATCTGAGTAAGGGTATGTTCCATCAAGTTCCTCTCCCATTCAGTGGCGAGACCTGGGCATGGCTAGAAGGCAAATCTGCTCTTTGTGACACTGCACAAGGAAAGTGGTTCACTTTATGAAAATTAGAGAGAAAAAACAGGATTGATTCCTAGTTTAAGAAGCTGAAAGAAGTACCAAGTCAGGCAGAATGAATCTACCTTTCAATAGATAAACCTTGTTTAGAGATGAACATATGGATTACTGCTATTTAAAACCCTTTCATGTTGTCAATTAGCGAATACTGTGCATAATGGCACAACACATATGTAAGTTATAAAAGGGAAAACCTTTTACTACAAAGTCACAACAGAAGTATAATTGAAATAAGAAACAGGATTTATAAGCATTTTTCCTTGTGTTATAAATGTAGATCACAGAGCAGAATGAATGAATGCACAATGATACCAGAAATTAATTTCAGTGTAAGTAAAAAAATTAATTGCCCAATGACACAAAGTAGAGCAAATTGTCTGAAGTGGAATTGACATTTGCAACAACAGGCTATGGTGAATTACCATTATTCTACATAGCAAGAGACCAGGAGGAATTATACTGAAATGTAAGAAAATAGCAAGGACATGAAAAAAATATCAGGGGAAAAAATAGTTTCTGAAAAGGAACAATCAGTCAGTATTGTTGCTTTTTGTTATCTTTTCAATTTATTTCTGCTTTTCCATCTAATTAAGATAATAAAGAGTCTTTTAAATACCTATAGTTCATAATGAATGGGAGCTGGACCTGCAGGTAGCAGATAATTCAGAAGCTATTCATTAAGCAAAGGCCCCAAATTTTAAAAGTGACAGAGGGTATTCATTAGGAGTCTAAAATTTTTGAGTGTCAACATTTCGCAGTGTTCAGCCTTGCCCAGGCCCTGCACAAAGAATGCATGTATCACAAGGTGTTTCAGCTTTCTTCTGTGAGCTGAGGAGCTAGGGAGAGCATGTAAGCCTTTTCCTTGCTGTCGGTTGTATTCTGTAAGCACAGATATCACCAAAAGAGAGAATATTAAGATTTTTTATGTTAAAAAACTTCAACTGTCATAATAAACTATAAGAACTGGAATATCTAGAGAGTAATAATCTGTATTTTGCATTTCTTAGTTTTGAAGAACATGTCAATTAACACACCTGAAAGACATTTATTTCTTTGTCTACAAATGATAGTAAAGAAAAACATTCAGTGAAAGAGCATATTCTATCTAATTTCTAAATAATTCAATCTTTTCATTTAGATAGGTTGAAAATAAAAGATTTTTTGAGCAAATTGAGGTTTTTAAGTGTGAAATGCTGAGGAAGTGAGTAGGTAAAATCTCTTGGGTTCATACTTAACATAAGGACCTTTTTTCTAAATTTAAACATCTTCAATATTGATCACTTCTGGTTTTGTGCCTTTTCTGAAAGATAAAAAAAAAAGTCTTTGATATTCTCTTTCTTCAGTACATAAAACTCTACCATATGTGGAGCAACAGAGAACAAAAGGGCTCAAAAATCATAGGCTTAAAATACTTGTAGCCTACCATTTCAAATAGCTTTCTGTAAATGTTTTAGAACAACATTTCATGGAACCTCAGTTCCCAGATGTACAATTCCACAGTAACTTTGCTAGCAGATAGCACAGAGATTAAAAGGAAAGACCAAACAAGAAAAAATACCCACCATATTTTTGTGGTTTTTCAAACACATACAGTATATAAATTAATCATCTGTAACGAATAAACTAACACCAACCTGTGGCAACCATAAATCATCAACTCTATATTAACCTGAAGATAAAAGTGAGGTGTTCTTCTGTTCTAGGTACAAAACTCCATGTATTGAATTTTTTTACCTTGTTAAAAGCCTGACAAAAAGTCACTGGGAATCTACAAAACTTTGTAAGCCGTAACAATGAGATCCAGGTGCCAGTATGCATTCACCTTGATGCTTTCTAGGCTGGGTCATAATATTGTCACTTTGAAGAATTTTTTCTATCAGAGCTATCAGACTAATATTTCTTATGACATTCACTTTTTTTACTCCTTTGTGACACCTCTCTTTTTAATTTTCTTTCAAATGGAAAGAGCAGTCTACAGTAGGAACCTAAGCCAATGGTTTGAAAAAAAAGCATTTGGCAAATAAGGCTGCTCAATATGAAATAGCTGCTTCCTTTCAGAAGACGAAGGAGTGAAGAATTAAAACATTAAATGATGCAGACTCTCATGAGGATAAACTATTGAATTCTTTTACCCACACCATTTTTGAAATTGCATGCACAATGAAATAATTGAAGGTCAGCTATAGTGACACCTTTAAAAATCCAGTTTATGCTGTTTGGCATGATTTTTTTTTTCTATTTATATTTTTTTAAAAAGTTCATGTTTAAAAAATAATATTTATTTCCTTAAATCTAAGCTTATGGAACAAGAAACAGTTCACATTCTGAAATGTGGTGTTTCTATGTGCAGCATCAATTAGTTTGGCCACAGATCTTAGTTGTTATAAAAATAACAATGTTCACACTTATTTTTTTCTATTCCCTCAGGCATTTCATGTAAAACAAAAGGCTTTGCTATTGTTTTAAGAAGACTATTAGCTCTTTTAATTTCTTTTATTACATATTTTTAACAATGCAAACAGATAATATTTGCATGCTTTTGAAAGCATGAAAACCTCTGAAGTAAACAAAGAAAAGAATAATGTGTTGGAATACTTCCAGAGAGAGGTGAATGTGGACCAAAGTCAGAAAGACAGGACCTTCATAAAATAAAGGGGTTTGTTCATGTATTATATTTTAAGGTTAACAAAATTTGATTTTAATAACAAATTATAGAAGATGACAGGAAGCTGTGTAAACATTGGAAGGACTATGTATTCATATTCATGAAATATTCTGAAAGATAATAAAGACTAATCCATTTTGCTAAAGTACTGAAAGATAAGAATATTTGCAGATTTTCATCACTCTTCTTGTTTACAGTTGATACTTCCTCAACTGATGTTTGGAAAAGAAATCCTCATGTAAGCCTAGGTTAAACTTGAGGGCTCACAAAAACTGAACCTTAGGACTATTTAGTCCTTTCTCATTATTTGAAACTGGAGACATTCAAAGATAACCATGAGATCTACAAGTTCAGTATTTCTTTCTAGATAATCTGTCCATTTTATCTTTCAATTATTTTGCTATTCTTATTACAAACACAGTTCATATCAACAACAGAACATGGATTTTGCTCCTATCTCCTAGTTAATCACCCAGACCTATTATCAGCTGTAATTATACATTTTGACCTCTATTTTTTAAAAGACACCTGTAGTGCTAACTGTTAAAAAATCCCATTCCCTCAATAAAATATGGTCCTGATTTTTAAAAATTTTATAATGAAGTACATGCTACTGATAATTTTAATATTTTGTTTTACTTCACAATATGACCATGAATTCTATATTTCTGAACAAAGGGAGATTCTTCTTCTTCTACACTAAACAGAAGATAAGGATCCCCATGAAAAATAACATAATCATTCCATATTTGATTTGGTGTGAGGAGGGGCAGTTCCTTTGTTTCATTTTTTGTTTATATTTTTAAGTATTTGATTCCATATCTAGATTACATTCCCATGAAAAATCGCTCTTATGGCCAAATATCATGGTTCTTCTTTTAATTAAACAAAATAGCTTTCACTGTTAATAATGGTTATTCAACAATTATTCTCCATATCAATTTTATCCGCAAATTTTCATATGATGATGAAGTCTAAATTCTGTGAACACTGTTCAACTGTATTAACAAGTCTTAGATTAACTAACAGCTGTTCTTTTCCAGGTTTATTTTAGACTTTCCTTTTTTCTACCTTGTGCAGCTGAGCATCAGTCATCTTGTAAAAGTGACTGTGACAGCACCCTAACTAACTCAGTGTTTTGAGGGAAATTTATTTTTCATACGTCTTTTCATGTTGTAAAATACCAAGCTCAAAAAAATACTTTGAATTTGAAATCTAGATTTCATTACTTGACAGAAAACACTATTCAAGAAACACTAATCACAAAAAGAACAGATAACTTGCATTTAAGTAGCTATCTCATCTCTGCAGTGTCACTTCTATGATTACAGTGGAATTTTTGTTTGTTTCCTTTATGAGGAAGACAGCACACATTTTATGTCACCAGTGAATTTCTGCAGTATTTCTGAGACAGGTGAAAGACACTGTTTCCTTTTATGATGACCAACTAAACTGTCCAGCTATCCAAAGCATATTTTAAACTCTTCATTGACAACTTATCACAAATGTAATATTTATTGTTATTTGATCATTTAAACAGCCTTCTGTAAGAAACATTTTCTTAAGAAAATGTGTGACAATTTAGCAGAAGTTCATGCAAAAGTTTGTTGAGGAGTTTTTTCCATCTTTTTTGTACTGGGAACCAGTTGCAGATTTACAGAGAAATACCTGGAGATGCTGATGGGCAAAAAGTTGAGCATGGATCAGCAACATATCCTTGTCTCAAAGATCAGCAACATCATGAAAACTCTTGCCAGCAGGTTGAGGAAGGTGATGGCTCCCCAGCCCTCAACTCTTGTGAGGCTGCATGTGGAGGTCGGCTTACAGGTTTGGGGGATCTATTGGAGTGAATCCACCAAAAGGACTGGATCATGCTTTGTGTGAGGAAGGCTGAGAAAGCTGAATGGAGAAAAGTAGGCTATAAGTAGGCGACTTATAACTGCCCTCAAATACTTACATAATTTTTTTTCTGAGGTGTGTGATGGGAGAGCAACAGAGAGATGAATGTAAACAAAAATAAGGGAGGTCCCAACTAGACATCAGGAAAACCAGTCACACCATGAGCCGCACAGGGGATCAGGTTGCCTACAGAAACTGTGTAAATTCCATGCTCAGAGGTGATTGAGACCTGTCTGGATAAAGTCTTGAATGTCCAGATCTAATATCAGAGCTGTATCTGCTTTGAACAGGAGCCTGGGGCAAAGAACTCCTCATGTGCCTTGAATCATCCTATGGGCCAATGGCCCTGTCCTACCTGGTCTCTGCTGCTACCAAAGACCGTGAGTCCCTCAAGTCCTGTGCATGATATACCATCTTTAGTCAGGCATCTTGAATAGTGTAGGGAACATCAAATTACTTTGCAGCACTGCAGATAAAAAAAAAAATGAAGCAGTACTAAGGCCTCTTTTTTTTTTTTTTTTAAATCTTCCTATTTTAAATAGATATCTAAACCCCCACTACTGTCAACTCATACTTAATGTGGTATTCAATGATCGATATTTGAGTTCTCAGTCAAAGTGTCGAGGTAGGTTATCCAAGACAGACAGAAGATGTTTTTTTTCACTGTAAAAAATAACATGTAAGGTAGCCAGAGCCTCAGAGGAGCTGCTGATGACTTTCAGTGATACTCCAGTGGGATACATCTCAGCACCAACTTTTAACCTTAATCATGAGGCCAGTGTGGTTTAACATACCTCAAACCAGACATCTATGGCCTGCTCCAATTTTGTAAAGATGTCATCAAGTGTAAAAATCAAATGTTCAGAGGTATCTGACATAACACCGTGGCCTTACAGATATAATAGGATTTATGGGAGAGCCATGGGCTTTTTGGGGTAACAGCTGAACACCAGGATAAATACCTTAGGGTATTCTAAAATGACAGCAAAATGTACCCAACTGATTAATCTGAATAAGCTCTCTGTAGTCCGCCGATATACTGAGCAGGGTCTCCGTTCAGCTGCCATGTATGTAGGGTTTTAATGTCATTTCAAACGCCCTCAGTTGTCATGAGTATCTGCTAGCACCACACTTGTCACTGATGAATTCTACATGTTGCCAGATGCCTTTGCAAATGACAATCAAAGAGTTTCAAATATCCTTAGGAATGTTTATATATATACATACACACATATACACCCACAACCCCCATATTTAGCCAGCTATATTTGCATATCTAAGTTTAGAAATCGACCATCTGGAACCGCATTTTACCCAAGGAAACATTAACTGTGTTGTATAATAACTAAGAGTCCTTTCCAAACTGCTGACTCCTCAGGCAAGGAACAGATTCTGAGAGTCAAATGCTGATATGCTAATTTGGATAACATCACTTCCTTTGGTTACAGATTTTCATTGATGGTAGAACAACATGAAACAGATAAGAGATAAGATTTGAACTGGGATTTCATTTTAGGTGACTGGTAGTTAACCCTCCAGAGTTTCAATTTTCTAACTGAGTTTTCTCATTTAGGCAGTGCTATTGACCACATATCTGGACAATTGCTCAAGACTTAATACTGAAATTATCTAAACACTTTTTACTAATAAGAAAACTGATCCAGCAGTAAATTAAAAAAAAAAAAACCAAAAAACAAAAAACCAAAAAACAAAAAAAACCTCTGAATATTCTTCTTTGTTGATTAGTACATGACTTGCAATTCAAGCTTTCGTGCATGCTCATACATGCCACCTTTATAAATACATAATAAATATAGATAAAATACACACTGTCTTACATTCATTCCTTTAAAACATCTATTCATAAAGGTTTATTTAAATTTTCTTAATCAAAGTTATTTTTACTTTATGAAATAGAATTAAAACTTTGCTGGCCGTTGCATTCAGACAGAAATCTGCAGATCATCTGTGACTCAAAACCACAGCACACAGCCAGACCATCCCTGGTCTCAGAAAAATACTAGCCCACTTGACTCTTTATTGACTGCCCAGAAGGCATGTTTCCTGCTGGGACAATGAAATTTGCAGCCCTGGCACATTCTTTTTGCACAAATTATGTTGCACCCTTATTTTACTTATCATCATAAGAAAATCACAGAAACTCTGTGGAGCTTATTTCATGTCTTCTTTTCTTTTTCCTATACTATTTTTCTTTATATATATATATTTACTTTCTGGTTTGGAAAAGTTCTGGTTTGCTTGTTTTCTTTCTAACAATGCTAGAAACTTCTGAAACATCTGCTTGTTCATGAATTTCCACAGCAAAAATGATTTTAAATAACTACAGAAGATCATACAATGAATCATTGTACAGTTCTGCAAGCAAATTAACAAAGACGATCAGTAAGAATAATTAAAGAAGGATAAAAATTAAATTTTTGCAGCCAGAATGAATAGGGAAAAAACTTTAAAAAATACCATCAAAAAGTACATACATCTAGAGTGATAAATAAATATAGTTTAGCTTCAAATGAAGGAAGGAGAAAAAACACAAGACACAGAATTTGGAAAATATATTCCAAACATTCTTGATGCTACTGAAAGACCAGGAACAATGAGAATTATGCATGATCTCTGTAGATGATGTGAAATATAAATATAATATTGCTTGTGTACAGAATTGGTATTCTTTTTTCATCTTATTGTTAACCTTTGTGAAAAGTCTTAGCAAATACAAATTGTTTTTTTCTGGGAAGATTTTTTCTTTCCTAGGGAATATCTATTTGCTACTTATCAAACTAGCACCTTACAGCTATGTCTGAAAAACATATTCATCTAATCTTTTTAATCCTCAGAGACATAGAATGTAAAGGCAATGAAATTGTGCTTATAATTTAGGTCATAATATAGCTTCTAAATGAGTTACAAATTGTTGGTATTAATTATGCATTAACTTTAAATAGGTCTTGCCTTTTAATATAAAACCAATTTCCTGATGGCTGTGGATTTTTTCATCTTCCTCTTTTGGCTTGTAAAACCATTTGTTTACTCTATGCACATGTGCTAAAATAATGAATTCCTGATGAAATCTGGTGCAAACAAATGTTCTGTTCTTTCACTTCAAAGCTGAGTGGCTTTTGGACTTATGACAGAATTGGTTTGAGACACTTATACTAATAGAAGGCAGTGTAATAGTTACATGTGGACCTATGATGTAGCAGGTCCCACACCTCTGACAGAGATTTTTTTCCCATTAAATCTTTATATTTTACTTTATGTTGTCCAAATAGATACTTTGCACCAGTAAAAAGTCTAGCAATTCAAAATATATTTTATATTTTCACATAGATTGGAGAATCTTAGTGCTAAATACAGAAGTTTACTGGAAAAAAGATAAGGCAAAGCAGTTGTATGAGCTATCATGTTTTTTTTCCAGGAGTTCTTGGAAGTAAGTGACTATGTTTTATGAAGTTGTCCTTGTATTTTTTTGTCCAAAACCCCACTGAGGGTTTGCGACAAGATCTTTAAGATTACATAGCTGATATGCAAAACCTGACAAGAGATCTTTGAATCTGTGAAAAATATGACATTCCTAAGACTGAAGGAGTTTTTATTATCAATTCTACCTCAGAAACAAATGTGTGTACAGGCAGCTGGCAGTTTTACCATTAAGTGGCAGCCACATCCTATGGTCCATTGCCTCTAATGCTCACCAAGTAATCAGACAATGTATCTATCTGCTCCTCTCTGTTTGATGCAATATTTGCATTACAGTTACCAACAGCTCATTTGAGACTGGCTCAGAAAAAAACCTGACATTTCTATATTCTGGGTTTTAACTATTTTTACTGTAAATTTGTATAATGGCCCAATGGGAATTATAGCTGGCAAGTAATGCTCTTTTCTGCTGACCTGGTATAGCAGCTTTTTGAAAAAGTATTCCTGTAGCAATTTATATAGCTACAAAGAGACACCATATAATTAAACAACATTTTCTTTAGGGTTTCGTCTTTCTAAGCTACTTTTGCTGCAGTTTTCATAGACATATATAGGTTGCATAACAGAAGATTTAAAATCTTGATGATGACAATCAAAACACTTGCTAAAATATTCCAAGACAATCTAATAGAAAGATTAAATCTTAAAAGATTTTTGTACTTTCAGAATTGACAAAAATGTGCAGAAATTGATAAAGGAGGGATTTAAAGAAGCATAAAAGGAATTGATTTTGAGAGAAATTAATTTGTATTCCTATTTTTTTTTTATTTACAAAATAAAGTCATTAAGGGACTGCCAAAGTATATTATATTTGTATCAATGAAGAAGCCATATGCCTTTAGCATTGGCAAAAAAAAAAAAAAAAAAAAAAAAAAAAAAAAAAA
>VZRP01011834.1:86824-97806 GCA_013397995.1 Malurus elegans | reverse complement strand
AAAAAAAACAAAAAAAACAAAAAAACAAAAAAACTAAATCAGATTTTAAAAAAGTAAAGAGGAGCAAGAAGAAATAGTGACATAAGGTAGAAAACAGACTGAAAATGTAGGCTGAAGAATATCTGCAGATATTTGCCCATCTCAGGAAGCATGTAGTTTCCTGAAATGGTTGCAATAGTTGAAAACAGGAGGAGCTCTTGGCAAAGAAGCTGATTGTTGAAATATATTTCAGTCTGTCCTATCTGGGTAGGGCTAATGTCCTGTAAATGGTGGTCTTAAATCTTCCGAACAAGCAAAATGCCATACTGACAGACGGATACGAATGTCAGCATAAAAAATATTATTATATACCTCCCGTTTGAGTTTTGCAGTTTCTAGTGTGGCAGACTACCGAAAACTGCAGAAACACTGTCAGCAAGTTGTAGGCAGTTTCTGAAAAACTACGTGCTATTTTTACTCAATTTAATAATTAAGCCTTGGAAAGAAAAAAACTCATAGGAAGTGGTCTAGCTATTTCTGGAGCCTCTAAATTAAGCCTACTGATTTAGAAATATCACGAAAAAAAAACATGATATTATAAGGATTTTAAATCTCAAGACATTTCAAACAATTGAAGTCAAGTTATTACATTGGTCTTACAACTTGAAATCTCACCCTTACACCTTCCTTATTTAGCTGATTACCAAAAATTCTAAAGCTCAGTCATGACTAGATATACTTTGAAAAAAAAATTATTATTTTCTACTAACACACATGAAGTTTTAATGAAAAAAGTGGCTCAAAAAAAAAGTCAAATGTTAATGCTTTCAGTATTTTCCCAACACACACTTTTTTAGTTGAATCTTTTTTTTTTTTTCATACATAAATAAATAAAATGAGGCTAGAGTATGGTTCAGATCATGTAACTAATGCATGGTGACATTATGCCACCTGAAATATTCAACGAACAAAGACCCTTGTCTCTCAGCCTCAGTGTCATTTTTAACTGTGATTTAGTCTTTTTTCTTTTTTCTTGAAGTTAGAACTCAAAAGATCCGAAAAGCTCTGATAATAACAATTGAAACAGCAAAAATTTGTATTTAGTTGTCAAGTTGATCTCAGGCCAATAAACTGCTCTTTGAAATTTTTAGGTGGGCTTACAAACAAGGTCAACAAAATGATAGAGTAAGAAGGATTTCAGGATCCCGTCTAATGATCTCATACTAGTTCTGTCTATTTTTCTGTGTCAGGTACTTTTGGAATAGAGTTGCTCATTATGACTTAGTCTGAGAATTTTGGTATTCTCAGCTGTGTAGAGAGACTTGATTCTAAATTCCAACACAGTTCATAGAAACCCATCATATATTTAATGAAGGCAACTATTTTTAGGTGTCAGTTTTGTTCAGCAAATAACTCACTGTCTACTGTGACCTGCTATAAGGGAAGTATTTCCTTACTTTAAGGCCTTGTTCAGAGCTGAGTGAGATACAGAAAAAAAAAAAAACATTCTGGAGGACTAGATACACGCTGTGCCTCCAAATTCTGCCTTAAATTACTCTGGTAACTAAGAGCACAAACCTCCTTCTAGAGTAAAAGGCTGCTCCCTAGAACTTAGATTTCAGAGACAAGCATGCATATGCTTCATTAGTACTCACACAGGGGAAAATAGCCTGAAATACCACAATAGGATACTCTTTTATCACTCTTCATTTCAGCTAATCAAGACATAGGCACCCATTTGCTGCGTAACATGATTGTCAAGATGGGTACTTGTGCAACGAAGCTGGGTAATGTGTGTCGGCACCCTCATTAAGGATGATACGAATTCAGTAAAGCAAGCAAATTGAAAGCATAAGTTAACAGCAGGCCTCCTGGGGTTGAGAAGGGCTTTCCTCACTTGGTTAGGTAAGCACTTCTAATGAGGATGCAAAATAAGATGCAAGAGCTGCCTTAGTGAAAATATTTGTTGTCCATAATTAAGAGTTTCCAGTTTTATGCTCGAAAGCGACAGCGTTTCATAGCAGTATAGGACAAAAAAATTATAGAGTGTTTGTAAAGATATTCTAATTGACTATGCAAAACCAAAACAGGACCACAAGGATTACATCATTTTCTTTCAGTGGAATTTTTTTTATATACACTCAGTGGGGAGCAGAGTGTTGGTTTGGTTTGTTTTTTATTGTTTTGGTTTGGTTTTAACTTTTTATTTGTTCACAAGACAAAATAGTGTTGGTAGATTACATTGAGCACATAACAAAAAACACACCATATTTATGTCCTACACAATCTTGTTTTTCTAATTAAATGTATTTTTTTTCTCAGAAAGACAAGATAGTTTTGCATGCACTGTTGTTTAATATCCAGATCATTGCTTGTAACGTGTATATAAAATTGTTTCTGCACACTTGGAAACTTATAGCTTATCCAACTGCTGATGCAAGCATTTGTCATTGCATTGATACTAGGATTATTTTGCAGTGATTAGTTCTATAATTCCCTATAGTTCTATAAGTCCCTACTGACTAGTCTAAACATATCTAATACTGTTTAAACAAGTAGCACATTCATTCTGCATCTTACTGACATTTGTGCTGGGAAGTTGAGTAGGTTGCTGCATCATGTTTCAAGGAAATAGGTGAAATGCCAATATTTCGTGGTCCATTCTGTAATGAAAAATATTGATCTTTACGTATATAATATCATGGTAGCCTGAAAGAGATTATGCTGTCACAGTTCCCAGAGAGGCTGAGCAGGAATCATGAGGAGGCAGGCAAACCATGCACATAATACATGTATTCACATGTTCACAGACAGACAAACAGATCAGCACAGACACTCAGCACTCACAAGGACACAGACAACACCTATGGCCTTTCCCTGTTTCCCTCTCTGATCAGGATGGAAGTTCATTAATGGAAAATAAATATTACCCATGCTGACTGGCAGTCATATCCCTGTACAAACTCATGCCCTGAGACTTATTTGCCCTGAGAAAGAGTTGGAAAAAGAGAAAGAGTTAGGATTTTAATGAGAAAATAGAAGAGACTGCAGTGATCAGGTACAAAGAATGTCCATGAGTATGGATTAGCAACCTGCTTCTAACTAGCCAACGTTTTTAATGCCTGTTTCCTACTATGTCCCCATACTTACTTTAACTCAAACTTCCTTTATCTGTGTATTTCTCTTTGGCTTCTCTACTGAATATCCAATAATGTCTTTCATGTCTTCTCTCTATACCTTCTTTCTCCATATCTATTACTTTCTGTTGCTTTCTACTGCTTAATTTCATACTTTTCACCTCTGCCACCTTTTTCTTCATTTTATAATTCATTGAATACACAGAAATGAAATACCTCATGCACATTAGGATTTAATTAGAGATTTTGTTTTAGTAAAATGGGAGAATCAGGGTTGAGTGCTGGCACAGAAGCAGTAGTTACTCTGTGCTCTGTTTGAATAGCATATTAGATAGTTTCATACATCCACCATACCATTCTAATTACAAAAGCCCATTACATGATCATTTCTGTCCAGTAAGCATTAGTTCCCACTAATATCACTTGTCAGACACCTGAATCTTCTCCAGACTCTGCCTGTGGTCTGGCACTACTTAGCACATATTTTGCCCATTTGCTACTAAATCTGCCTCTGATCTGTTCCCTATAAAAGACAGGAGGATCACGCAAGATGCGGCATAAGGAATACTCCCACACAGCCAAGCAGCATCAGAGAAAGACTGATCAGACTATCAAGATATCCAGCTATCGAGCCTATCATGCCTAACATGAAGTCACTGAAACTGAGAAAATATCATGGAAACCAAGGAACAGATGATCCATACAAAAATGCACACAATAAAAATCACTCACTGACGTTGCTTCTGATAAAATACCATTCTAGCAGAGTAAAACATTGTCTTGTTGAATTCTCTTAATTATTAATGTTTATTCCATAATTAAAATATGTAAATAATATTCTCTTCATAATAATATAGCCTGTGTTGGCAGACAGGTTTCTGTCTTGTTCTCATCTGCACACAGCTTATGCTCATGTGCAACACGTAGATGCCAGATTCCAGCAGAAGAACGTCCCTTTCCCAGAAAATATCAATACTTAGTAACTTAATCTGTATAATCCAATTTGAAATTCATCAGTTTGATCATACTGATTTGTGATAATATTTCACCAAAGTCATAGAATAAGACATATTTGAATATCCATGGCTTACTAATAAGTCAATTCTGTAATTCATTTTAGCTGTATGCTGCTTCTCCAGTATTAACTGAAACATGGTCTTCCATAGTGAGTTATGAATGAAGCCTTTTTTTTAATCTTCTGAAATGAGAGAAAATTATTTTCTCACTTTAAAATAAAGTTAAAATATATTCTAAACCAACATGGCGAGTACAGATCAACTGTACTCCTCTGACTCATGAACACAGCAAATACATCATTTTGCCAACAGCTTTTCCTGTAGTGATTGATAAGAAGTGAAAAGAAGATATACATTCCTTTGGAAATTAAAAAAAAAAAAATGTGGTTGCTCTTTACTGCTACATCTATTGATAGTATTAATAATAACTGAATGTAATTCATCTACTTAGGAAGGCATGTTATATAAATTAAATCAGTGTAGCTTGTTTGACTAAATGAGAAAAAGCATTTGCAAAGTCTGAGAATTGTCATGCAAAAAAAATGCATAAAGTATCATTATGAAAGAGGGAAAGACATGGCACGGTGAAAAAATTACATGTATTTTAATTTTCACTAGAATAAAAACATGTGAACCTAGAATATGCAAAGTTAAAGTTACATTTTATTTTTTTAGGTTCATTAAACACTAGTATGCATAATTAAAGCAACTCAAATACAGAAAAGTCAATCTTTCAATGCTGAAGAACATCATAGATCATAATATTTAAATATATTTAAATTAAGATTAGATTGCAAAATTTGGAGCAAAGAGTTTGACCAAGAATTCTGAAATAAGGAAGGGCGGGAAAATTGAAGAGGAAATTGAGTTCCCGTCAGTTTTCCAAAAGTAATGTTTTCTTAAATCTGTGCAATGTCCCTTGAAGTAGAATACACATGTTTATTTCCATCCTTCAAAATAATACTGGCAGGACTTCAGGCACATGGGTTTTTTTTACCCTAAAAGCCATGTTTCTCAACATAAATAGATTCCAATTCTTTTTCCTTTTTTTTTTCTTTTTATATATTTGTTTATGTATTCCCATATGTACTATTTGCAAGAATTTATACTCAGGCTTAAGAGAAATGACAGTCTGTTATGATCCATGTGAACATATAGTTCAATAAGACATTTAGAATGACCCAAGGGAAAAAAAATTCAAACAAAACCAAATTATTTTAATATTCAACATACAAATAACTTCAGAAACATAATGTCACTTATATTTGATTATCTCATCCTCTAAAATAAAGTGGAATGAAATTTTGTGTTAGATCTTCTGATGGAAATCTTTTTGTAGATGTAATTTAAATAGTAGGATTCACAATATAGCTTAAAAATCTACCCACATCTACTGAAGAAGTTTAATTTGAGATTGTTTACTGCCTCATATAACGCTGTTAAAATTTTATACCTTGCCTATGTCTTTCAGAAATTTTTCAGGGACTAGATATGTGAAGAGTTACATGCGGATATGACTATTTGTTTATTGTATTGACATATTACATATTAATTTTGATCTTTAAGGTCCCTTCCAACCCAAACCCTTATATTATATGAATCTGTTAGATACAATTTTATGTCATGAACATTAAAAAATGTATTTTTTTCCCTGTTGTCATTTATGTTCTTAAATAAAACTATTAATTTTCTTGTTGCTAACAAAAACTATGATCATAAGAGCTCTTAAACCCTCTCAATGTGTTTTGTAGGTTAAAAAATTAAAGCTAATTATTTGGACTCTTGTTCTAATATTCATAAGTTTCTTTGAAAAGCCAAACTCTTATAACCACAGAAGTCTTGAATCAGTTAATCCTGGTGCTAGAAGAAAAACGAGGCCAAAAATTTCCTGTCTCGAATTTTCAGGCCAGCTCTATTCTTTAAAATGAAATCTTCCATGAACCAGCACTGTCATCTGTCACACCATAAGCACTTCTCCTTTGACATTCAAAGCTTATTTGAAAGGACTCTCTTTCAAAAGTCTCCCACTCGAACACCACACTTCTTTTGCTGCAGGCATTTCAAGAAACACTTGAAAAGATGGAAGAGGAAGTGAAATGAAGTTGCAACATATGAAGTGCAAGTATTGCACGCATGCATAACCATCTGTAGGCCAAGCTTTGAAGTCCCTGTTTGGCAAAACTCAAGCTTCTTATCCTTATTTCCTCAAATACTCAGGAGAAAAACTGCTTCTTTCAAGCCATTCCTGGCAGCAGAAACCCTTTGTCCAAAACAACCACACAGCAAATGATTTAACTTGTGCCAGGAAGAAATTGAAAAGAAAAAAGCAGGGTTTTAACAGATATTTTACAGTGAGGGAGCACTTGTGAAATGATTGATGCACTTGTATTTAAAATACATCTTTTAACTTGATAATCCCACTTTATCATGAAGGTAGATACATTTTTTTCAGTACAATACCCCTTATACAGTTTTCATAGCACAAGGACAGCCTGTCAACATGAATTACATTACTTTTTAAAGATAAAAATACTCTTTGAAAATTAATACATTTTCTCCCTAGCATATTTTGGAGGTTGTCTGCCTTGTTTTGTTTAGCTTTGTTTTTCTTTTATTTTCAAGACAATGAAGAGATTATTAAAAATAGTAGGTAAGGAAAAATATGATACATTAAATTAAACACTTTATAATTGGCAGATAAAAAATGAAATCAACTACCACATGCACATACATAAATGAAACTTCTTTCCAGCTTGTTTTCTTCTCTAAAGGAATGCCATTTGCTTTTCTCCCTTTTCTGATTTTCCATAAATCAGTGTTGCACCAGGAAAAATTAAGCACATCTTCATTCTGAGTGACTTCCAGTGAAAGACTGACCCAAGTCAAAACAAGGAGCATCTTCCATTGGGTTCAGCTGTCAGACTAAAAAGAGAAATATTCTTGGACCATGGATATCTGTACATGTACAGAGGTGTTTGCTGAAAACTAGTCAAACAAAGCAGTGAGTTATATCACATCGGTACTGATCCATTTAGAACACTTCCTCTGTGTAATATACACCTGCTATTTTCATTTTGCTAAATTGATGAACTTAAAGAAGAAGATGCACATTAAAAGCCTTGAGAAAGAATTTGCAATGGAAAGTCCTGCAAATCTAATTTATTTTATTGTAAATTTACATTACGTTTAGTAATCAGAAACTTAGGATGAAGACAAAAAAAGTTACATTTTGGGAGTCCTTCATTTCATTTTTCCTTTTGACATTTGATCTTTTTCAGATTATTGTAGTTTTGTCCAATTATTTGAAAGTGGCAGTTCATATCTCGACTCCAACCTATATTTCTTAGATAGAAAAGCATGTCTGCCACTAAAACTTTCACAGCAATAAAACTATGACCCTTACCCCATAAGAAACTTTGCAAAAATGCATAAAAACTGTATTAAATTAGTTCGTTTTCTGAAGAAACCATTGTCTTATGAGAAAATGAGACACTCCCTAACTTTTTAGTGGTTTAGGACATTGTTTTTAAGCTCAGTACAAATATTTTTGCTCTAAATTTCCAGAATTGCACATGACTGGTCTCTTTGATCTTCACTGCATCATGTATTTATACCTCACACGAACTTTTGGGAAACACAGCATTTTAAATTTTGCAAACTAATGCTATTCATTATGCTCCTATTTCTCCCCCATGATGGGTTTTATTCAGAAGAAAAAATGAGCTTTAAGGGTCTGTCTTGATGAAAACCAACCAACACTGAGACACAGCTGTTTGGAATCAACAGAGTGGGAGAATCACTTTTTATGAACACTCTATTGTCTTACCTAACACTTAAATCTATATTAAAACTAGATAAATAAAACAGATGTAGGATGAGCGGGATACACCAAGGTGAGAAGCACAAAAAGAGAGATAAAGTATAATGCAAATATTTTTAAAATATATATATTTTTTTAATGTGCTCTGGTTCACACTGTAGCTCTCCCTCTAAAAATGTGAGAGAAAAAAAGAACTGGTTTGTTTCGGATAAATTTGTGGCATCAGTATGAAAAATTGGTGCAACATAGTGCAGTGTAGATGCTGTAAAGAGAACTTTAGCTGAGTTGATGTCCCTCTGAATACTTGGCAGAAACCTTTGGAAGGTAGTTCCAAATTGCAGCACCCTTTGGGGGTTTGCTTTGTTATTTGAGGACTCTGAAGCAGTTTTGGGACTGAAATGCTGACTTGTATTTCTAATGCTGTGGTGGATGTTTGGATTAGAAAAGAAAACAAGACAAATTTGGGAAATTATCTGACAGAAAAGAGAAGATGGAGGAAACCCAGAATTTAAATACATTATTTAGATTTAGAATTGAGGAAAGAGAATCAACATTTCCTAAGGAATTACATTGTAAGGAGTGTGCGGAGGAAACCCAGAATTTAAATACATTATTTAGATTTAGAATTGAGGAAAAAGAATCAACATTTCTTAAGGAATTACGTTGTAAGGAGGGTGCATCTACTTACCTACATGTGCTATAAAAATACCCTGAGACATCATTCTAAGCTGAAATACCCTGATTTCTTTCATTACAGTAAGGTGATATCTATTCTAACTGTACAGTGAGGATCAATAGGAGTGGATCTATAGAGCAGAACAGCTGGTGCTGAGGCACTGATGTCTACACTAGACATATTTCACTGATTTTCTTTCTTCAAACTAGTTGATCTCTGATATCATGAACTACAAGCATGTATGGCATTTTGCTATGGTCATGAATCACATTTTTCATCTTCATCTGAAAGGAATTCAATTCGAGCACTTGGGTGCAATTCCTTGCTGAAAGCTAAAGCAAGGGATAAGTGGGAAATTCATTCAAAATCTCACTCTGGAAGAGTAGTGTAGAATGTCTTTGTGAGAGCTCTGCTGACACATCATGGAAGTAAAACATCCAGCATGATCTATCTGCTCCCTCATATAGTCCCTATGATACCTAATCTGGATCTTTTCCATTCTGTAAAAATATTTCTCAAAAGGTGAATCATAAACTTTCCTTACTTGAAAAAAATCCAAATACATGGACAAATTATGTTAGCAGTCAGTAGTGCTGTGCTTCCACCCTACAGCTCTGATACATCCTAAAGGAACATGAATATTTTTTTCCAATGGGTAGTGGAAAATTTTGGCATTAGCATTTGTTATTAGCATTTGTTATGGGGGGGAAATAAAAAGATGAAACCATTTTTTTTATCTCCATTATGAGTCCATTTTTTTTAAAAAAGGTGGTATGGCTAAAGAATTTGAAGGGGAAATTTATGAAAATGCAGAAACCAAACTAGTTCTGAATTTCCTAGATTCCATTCACTTTTCTTCCTGTATTTTGCTCCTCCTTACATGAAGTTATTTAAATCTGTTTGACAATATAATACATAATTTCCTGTCTTCCAGAAGACTTGTACTACAGTCACTTTAATACATGGGTTTCAGAGTGATGAATAAGGTAATTTTATACTTCAGCATGCTGATTAAAGGAAAAAAAGTTTGCAATAACAGATTAGTTATGAGCTTGCTATTTAATGTCATGAAAATGACAAACCAATGTTCATGATAATCAAACTTAACTGCAATATTTCAAGATAGCATAGGATTTATTTTATAAAATATATGTCTTCTGACATAAGAAATTATTTGGGTTTATTTCCTTTTCTGTTGCTTTTCACAGAAAATAGAAATCTAATGTTCATGAGACATTAGTACTGCACTAGTGCTAAGAGCATTATTTTAGTAATGATGGTCTTTCACAAGTCATAGGATCTCAGTCACAAGGGTATCATTAGGATAACTATTTTCTCCCTGGAAACCCAGTGCAAAGTTTGTATCATTTGTGTAGGATTAGAAACATTCCTTTCCTCACGAATGCTGGTAGAACATAATGCAGTCTTCATATTTTCTTAATTATTCCTCTGTTTTCTCTATGAGAAACTTTGACATGTAGAAGATACATCCAGTGGTATCTGCTAGATTAATTTTGTTGTTAATTTATAATGGGAATATCTAACTGACATGAGAAAACTTAAAAAGCTTCAAGAGGACTTAGACAGACTAAGAATTACCAGGGAACTTTGGCCTCCCACCATGTGGCTTTCCACCATATATTCTCTTCTAGTTCTGGTCTCACCATAAGTTTCATCGCGTTTCAACTGCTTTTGATGAATTGAATATATGGGTTTGCAGGGAAGCATTCATCTAGGATACATTCATTTGCACAGGAGAAAATAAAGTCCTATTCTAGCAGCAGGAAAAGTGTATTCTTGCTCATTTCTAATATTTTTATTTAATTTTCTTCCTAAGTTAAAAGTTTAGATAAGTAGAAAATGGTCAATAAAGGAAGAAACAAAGAAAATGCATCCCTTAACTGTAAAAAATTGGACTTCAATCTAGGTGAGAGATTGATATAATTTTTAATTTTTGATTGTTTTATTTTGTCACATTACTATAATGAGTTTTGACTTCTAAACAAGGCATAGCAGCTATCAAAACAGGCTTATATTTAGCAAGAAGGATCGGGGTCACTTCCATGTTTCACCAATAATCCTCAATTCAATATTCTGGGTGCAACTGCTTTGTTATCAACTCTGTCAAATGTCTGTTGAGTTATCATAATTAAATATCAGCCTCACAACTGGCTGTAAATCTTCCACCGAGAAAATGCAAAGTTTTATTATAATGATTAAAAAAAAAAACAAAAACAAAAAACAAACAAAAAAAAAAAAAACAAAAACAAAACAAAACAAAACAAAAAACTACCACAGAAATTTAAAAGTACTATACACACAGAAAAAAAAAAAAAAAAAAAAAAAAAAAAAAA